>JAFVMD010000079.1:0-18764 GCA_023758005.1 Alternaria sp. BMP 0032 | reverse complement strand
TTATATAGAATTAAAATATAGAAATATATAACTATATATATACTTAATTAGTACGTTTTGTAACTATATATAAGAGTAGAGTAATAATAATAGTTCTTTATATAGGTAGTAGTTAGTTAGTTTTAAAAGCGCGCGCTATTAGTAGATATCTTAGAGATTTTAAAGAAAATTATAGAAATATAAAGAAGAAGACTATAGACGTGTTAAGAAGTTATTTTATACTAGAGAAGGTTAGTGTAGCTATAAACGCTCTCTTTTACACGCTATAGGCTACATAGCTAATATACTTACTAAATTTAAAATATATATAACTATAATATACTTATATATATAAGGTATTAGATTAAGAACGCTTTCTTATATATATAGTAGTTTAAAAGACAGCAGTACATCTATTACTACGTTACTTATTTTAAAAGTTAGTAGTAAGTAGCCTAACACTTATAGTGCTTAGATTAGTTTATTTTAGTAGAACTATAGAATATATAAGTAATAGAGGGGTTAAACTCTCTAGTCTACTTTTATAGTTAGCAGTATAGTAGATATAGCTATAACTCTAATCTAAATAGTAAAGGTACTTATAGTAGCTATTATTAGTTACACAAAGTAGAGGTATTTAAATAACGTTAGAATAGTTGCATTTTTTTTATTCTTCTACTAAACTATTATTATATTACTACTCTTACTAATAGTAACTTTTTACTTTTAGTTTTTCTTCTAGAATAGACGTCTTCTTAATAATATAATAGAACTATAGGTATATTAGGTAATAGTTTAATCTATATATATAAGTAGCTATATAACTTTTAGTTTAAATAAGCGTATCTAATTATCTTAATAGTAAGGTTGTGTGCCTTATCTTTAAGATTTACGTAGGTTTAACGCTATAGAAGTTTCTAGCTATATATACTAGCGTCTAGATATAGTAGCTTCTTCTACTAGCTAGTGCTATATATTATAACTAGTTAAATAAGCTCTTCTTTCTCTTCTAGATTCTAGAATAAGTAACTGCACTCTAGGTTGCTATATAAGATTATAATATCTATTACCTTTTAGTATTACCTTATATTAGAAGAGAAGTATAATTTAGAACTAGGTAGAGTAATATATAGTTTAGTTTTAGTAGAAGGTTTACGTTAGTAGAGAAGTCTAGAAGAAGTAATAGCTATATAAGCCTAATTATTACTACGCCTATAGTTACGCTAGCTATTACTCTAACTAGTATTAGATATATTATAGTTAGAGTTATTACGTTAGAATACGTTATTATTGTAAATAGTACTATTAGAGTTCTTGTTAGTATTGTAAGCAGTAGGTATTTTGTCTAGTTCTAGACTAGAACTATATTAGAAAGCTTTATAAAGTAGGTTAAGATACTATTATATAGGTTAATAAGTGCAAATATAGAGTGCTTTAGTACTTACTTCTACTAAAGATAACTTATTAGCGTTTACTACGCGCTATTTAGTATAATTATATACTAATAGCGCTGCTATTTCTAGTACTTATTTAGATTAAAGTAATATAGAGGTAGATTTAGCTATATAAGTGCCTAGTATAGTTATATAAGGTATATTATCTTTATTAAAGCTATTACTAAACTTAATACGCTTAGTAGTTAGCTACTAGTTAAAGAAAAATTAATTTAATTATAGAATACGCTAATAATATAAAGTAGAGCTATTAGCTCTAGATGCGCTTACTATATTCTATAGTAATAAAGACATAGTAGTAAAAAGCTGCCTAAGTAGCTTATTATATTACGTAAAGTTTGCTAGTATACTAATAACACTAGGCGTTGCTAAGACTGTAAGTAGATAAATAGTTAATAGAGAACCTGTACGCTATAACTAGACTATAGATCTAGAGTATATTTTATAATATATAATATAGATAAGAAGGTATAATAATAATAGGTAGGCTCTATATAGTCTATACTCTAGCGTAAGTATATAGTGTATGTAGCACCTAAAACTAAAGTTAGAGTAATAGAAATATATTTAGAAGAGACTATAGGTTAAATAGATTTAGTAGCATAACTAACTTAATCTACTAATAGTAATAGAGCGTAGAAATAGAGATAATATTAGTTAGTAGAGCGCATAAGATAACTTTAATAGGTACTTAGGTTGCAACTCTAAGTAACACTCTATATAGGTTTTAGTTATATTCTATATTTATTTAGACTTATTTATAAATTCTACTTCTTCTTCTATATTACTAATAATAGAGCTATTATCTAGTTACAGTAGCTATAGTTTATTATCTTTATCTTTCTATTTATCTACTACTTATTCTATTATAGCATACCTATTAAAATTTTTAATAGTTATCTCTATATAGATAGTATATTTAGTTACTAGTTTATATTTTACCTCTATAGAGTTACGTATAAGCGCCTCTAAGAAATCTAGTAGTTCTATATCTAATATAATGTAAACACGCTACCTATATATAATAGAGTAAAACTTTTTACTTAATATTATTATATTATCTTTATTATCTATAAAATATTTCTATATATAAGCGTTGCTAGTATAGATATAGAGAAATATCTATTTAATCTTCTACGTATTAGTAAGGCTAGCCTACTAATTCTAGGTTTTTTAGAAATTTACTAATATTGCTTATATAAGTTATATAGGCACCTCTCTTATATAGTGTAGTATAGTATAGACACTAAAGAGAGTAGTGTACTAAAAAGTAGCCTAAAACTTATAATACACCTATACTCTATACTATAATAGAAATGTTAGAGTAATTAAAGTCTCTATTTTATATACTTTCTAGATAAAAAGAGTCTTTTTTAGCTATAACAGACTATTATCTAATAGATTAAATAAGAGGCGTATACGTCTATACTAAGTATTATTCTACTATAACAGAAATATAGTTATATTTAACTTTTTTATAGTAGTATAGCTCTGCGCGTCTAATAGCTTAGATACACTAGCGTATTATAGATATTATTATACTTAATTATAATAAAGCAGTTCTATTTTCTATTATACTCTATCTAATAGTTAGAGAGCTTTAATAAAATTAAGTATTAGCGCTAATATCTACTACTTTAAAAGACCTTAGTCTTACTACTAGTATTTCTAAACTTAACTCTATATATATAAGTTATACTCTTATATAATAAGTTACACTAAAGTACTAAAAATTATCTATATATATAAGTGCGCTATAGTAAAAATAGAGTATAGGTTATATATAGAATTAGTTATATTAACTTTAGCCTAGACTACGCGCTGCTAATAAGAAGATAACGTAGCGCGTACTATAGTAGAGGTAAGGTTATATATATATTCGCGGAATTATCTCTCTTAAGTAGTATAGTCTATTACGTCTACCTAGTGTATGCTTACTTAAAGATAGTTAAAGTAGATATCTAAGTAGAGAAACTTATAAATCTTAAACTAGAGAATAGTATATATCTATTTATATAGGTAATAGAGTATCTATATTATACTATATTTTTTAATAGTTTTCTTATAATTAAGGCTATATTACTTCTACTAAGGTCTTAAACGTTGTTTAGTTAAACTAGTATAGTTATTATAGAACGCGCGCTCTCTACTCTAATATTTCTCTAACTATAAAAATAGTAGAGGCTCTAGATTTAACTCTTCTAGAAATAGTTGTAATATTTAGATAAGCGTAGTAGTTATAACTATATTAAGTTTTTATTAAATAACTAGTAGGTAACTCTATATATCTCTTTAGAATATAGTTACTATAATAGCTTACTCTATATAGGTAATCTATTAGTTATACTTTATAATTTAAAATAGGTTTACGTCTATAGTAGAGAGTACCTAGAAAGTAGAATAAGAAAAGTTGCCTTAGTTGCTCTCTAGACTCTAACAACTAAATAGATCTAGAGGTAATAGATATATAAGTTTTAGTGTTATACAAAACTCTTAACGTACTAGAAATATAGTATTAGCTTCTTATATTAGATCTTTAGGTTTGTTATAGAGTGTATTATATATACTTTTTTTATTAGCCTCTTATTAACTTATAAAGTTATTATAGTTAAACTTCTATAATAAGCTCTCTTCTTTCTCTCTAACTAAAAGTTACTTAAATAAGAGCTTTCTATAACTAAGTAACTTAAAGTATAGATTAAGAAAGAGTAAGTAACGCTAAACATATATATAGAATTATTCTTTAATAGAGTTATATTATTTTATAAATATAATAAATAGACATAGTTTATTTATTAAAGATAGTTTAACTGTAATAGCACTAGCTTCTATTCTAGCCTAAGTATACTTAGTAGTCTTAACGTAGCTACTAGAAGAAAGTAATTTAAATCTTTGCCTAAGAAATTTATTATAGGCCTTCTTATATAGAGCTATTATACTAATACAATGTAATACGTAATTTACACTTATATTAAGCTAGAATTTATCTTTTTCTATATACTAGTTATTCTAGTCTTTGCGCACTTTAGAAAGAAGTAAGAAATATATACTTTTAAAATTAGAATACTATTCTAGTAACCTATACTTAGTATTATATAGTTAAACTAGTAATTAAGAGTTGTAAAAGGCGTTATTAGGTAGGTAAGTTTCTATTACTATGTAAGATAGTTTAATAATCTTACTCTATAAGAGTGCTAGTATACTTACCTTAATAGTTAGTTAGTAGTCTATGTAACTCTCTTTTGCATAGCTACTCTTCTCTTATTAGATATTACTTTTATATTATATGTTCTTAAACTTATAAGAATATATAGCTTAATTCTATAACTATATAATAGAATTAAAAGTCTAAAGTATAATATAGTCTATTTAAATGCTAAGAATATAGTTATTAAAGTGTTAAGTTTCTAATTTAATATTATTGCCTTAGAAATTAGTATATAATAAGAGTATACTTAGAAAGAAATAATAATATGCGTTATATGCTGCTAAATACACTAATATACTCTTTATCTTAGTAACACTAAAGTTAGTGTTAACGTAAAGTTAATATTAGACTCTATAAGTAAATAGTAGTAGAAAACTAAAATTAATATTTTACTTAAACACTGCTAGACTAGTTAGTTAAAAGACGTAGCTATCTATATTCTAAGTATAAATATATTTATCTATTACTAAGAGTTTAAGCGTTTAGAACTATTCTTCTATCTTTTATAAATTTAGTATTAGAGGAGACTCTATAGATCTATAGAAGCTTATAAGTCTAATTCTACTAAGTAGTAGAGCCTACTAATAAAATAGAGTAGTTACTAAAGACTATTTTATAACCTATAGTAGTAATAGTAGCTAATATAGAGTTAGGTCTACTTAATTAAAGAGAGAAAGTAAAGCTATAAAGTCTTTCGCGATGTAAGAGAGTATTTTACTTCTAGTCTAAGAGATATATTTATAAGTACACTAATAGAATAATACGTCTATAATAGCGCAGGTAGTAATAAGATATATATTATTACTAATAGTAGGTAAAGTACTTTAGTTAAAGTGTAAAGAAGTTAGTAGTTAGATAACTAACGCTAAAGGTAATACCTTAGCTATAGATATATAATAAGACGTAGAGTATAATAGAGAGAATATATTAACTAGTGCGTAGAGTAACAAAGGTATAGTATAGGTAGATAGTTCTAGAGATAGAGATAGCTAAGGTAGGCTTCTAGAATCTAGTAATATACTAGAAAAACTAAAAGGTAATATAGTAGGTAATTAAGAATAGTCTAGTAGTAGATTAAGATAGTCTTGTTTAAGAGACATAACGTTAGAAGGTAATAGCGTAGAGTATAGCTAGAAAGAAATATAAAAAATTAAGTCTAGAACGTATTAGTAAAAGTAACTCTAGGTAAACGCGTATAGTAGTAATATATAAAGTAGTAGAAGAAGAATATAAATAAAAAAGACAGCTAGAGAAGAGTAGGCGTAGATATAATAAAGAATAGAAATAACTAAAGAGAAAGTAGTTATAACTATAACTAGGTACTCTAAGAGACGTTATCTACGTAATAATATACTATATAAAGAAGTCTACATACTATAGTGTATATTTATAGTAGAGTATAGTAGTGTCTACTTTATTTTCTTACGTATTCTACTTATGTTATAGATATTACTATTATATATTAGTATAGTATAGTTGTTAAGTTAGGTTTAAGGCATTAGATTTATCTATTAGGTTTCGTAGTAGAGAAGAGGTATATAGTAGCTAGTATTAAGTTTAATTATACTATAACGCCTAGTGCTAAAGCTATCTAGAGTTAATAGTATAGAAAGAGATAAGAGAACTAGATCTATGTACACGTCTATAGAGTTAGAGTTTAGTTATTAGATTATAGAACTAGCTTATACGCTACCTATATATATTAGAAATAAGTAGCGCGTTTTATAGAGTATACTCTATAGACTATAATAATACGCGCGTGTACTCTATTCTATACGTTACTATTAAGAAACGTATAGTTATAGTAAGGTAGCTTTCTATAACTAGCGTAGTAGTTTAATTCTTTTTTCTATCTTTATTATATAGCTACGTAGCTAGCTTTATCTACGTAAAGAAGTAGGTAACCTATAATAATCTTATACTAGGTAGTAGACACTACGCATATATACTATAATAGCCTTATAGTTATAATATAGTATATTACTTCTGTACATAAACTAACTTTTAGAGGCTAACGCTAATAAACTAATAATATAGTAAAAATATAGATTACTACTAGCATACGCTTATTATATAGTATAGTTAAACTATATAGAACTTATTATTTAACTATAAGAGTAATCTAAGCAAAATATATCTTTAGTTATAATAATATACTATTAAACTTATATTACAGTAGAAGTAGAACGCGCAAGAAAAGTAATATTTATAAGTAGATCTAATATAGTTTAGTAGTATAATACTACACTAGTCTACGTAGTTCGTAGTATATAATTTATTACAATACAAATAGAATAGTATAGCGTATTACTTTAATTTAGACTTTATATTACATTACACTATAGTAGATATAACACTAATAGATTCTAAGCTATAAAAGTAATAAGAGTTTATTAAATTACAACAAGTAGCGCGCAATAGCTCTAATATTAAACCTAGTACTTTAGTGTACTTACTAAATAGTATATATACTAATAGAAGCTACTAGCAGCTAATAATAAAAGAAAATAAAAATATAATAGAAGACCTTATAGAGCTAAAGAAAAGTATTAAAGTAAAAAAAAAGTAGCAGAAATATATAAAGCTAAAGAGATTAGCCTTACTATAGATAATATATAAAGAGAATAGAACTCTGTATATAATTATATATAGTTTAATAAAAGAAAGGCTTTTAGAAAGGTAGGTAGTAGTATAGAGTATAAACTATAACTATAGCCTAAGGTCTAGTTAATAAAGCGTATAGTAGTTAAAGTGTAGTCTTAGTTAAGAAAGAGTATATTATAGTTATAAGCAGGTGTCTATATTTATAATAGTTTAGTTAGAATAAGCTTATTTCTAGTAAAAGAGGTTTACAGGTTTAGGTTTACTAGTAAGCCTAGAATGCTTTACTTTAAAATAGTTGTAGAGTCTAACTAAGAAAGAATTACTACACTATTTAGCTTTAGCCTTAGTGCAGAAATAGTTAGGTATCTTTAAGAACTTTTCTATTATAGCCTCTTTAAGTTTTTAGCCTTATAAGGTGTCTAAGAAGATAGACTAGACATAGGTTAGTAGAGTAATAGGCCTAGAGCTGCCTATAGAAATAGAGTTTACACTAATAGTAGCTATATTAGAGGTTTTCTTATTATTATTAGTAATAGTAGATTTTAGATTAGCGTTAGCTATAGCACTAGTCTTCTTCTTATTATTAGCTATAGTAGGTTTTAGGTTAGCGTTAGCTATATTACTAGTCTTCTTCTTATTATTAGTAGTAGTAGGTTTTAGGTTAGTAATAGCTATATTACTAGTCTTCTTCTTGTTATTAGTAGTAGTAGGTTTTAAAAGTAGCTTAACTATATTATTATCTTACTTACCCTCTATTAAAAATAAAGTTAAACTCTAACTAGACGTAGAAGAAGACGTAAACTATAGTTACACTATTGTAGATATAATAGAACTAGAACGTAAAGTAGAAGTTCTACTAGTCTAATAACCTAATAAACAGAGAGTACTATAACGTAAGTTTAGATAGTTACTATAGATAGATATATTAAATACAGAGTTCTTTATAGCCCTCTTAGAGGTAGTAAAAGGTAAGGCGCCTAAACCTATTAGCGGCGGAGAACTATTAATTTTACTATTAGAGGCTTTATTGTCTAGTAGTAGTAGTTCTATTATCTTAGTTAAAGAAACTAGACTATCTTTAATAGACTTAATATTATTAATACTATTATTCTTAGATAAATTCTTTAGTAGATCTAGCTTAGAATTAGGCTACGTCTCTTTATTAAGGTTAATAGTAAGAACCTTATCTCTAACCTTTATATAATTAGCCTTATAGAAGTCTAACTCTAGTTACTTAGCTTCTATAAAGATATTAAGATCTTCTTTATTAAGGTTATAGAAAGAGTTATTAACGTACGTGTTATTAAGAGTTATAAGAGTCTTTAGCGCTTCTATAAATAGAATAAAGTTAGGTAGCTACTTATTATTAGTCTTAGCTATATAACTTTACTTTAATAACCTCTAGCTAAGGTTAGATAGAATATAAACGCCTAGTGCATAGTAGATACGCTTATTTATATTAGGTTCTATTATACCTTCTCTATCTTTAGATATTAAGTAGAAGAAACTAGCAAGAATATTAATAAAGTATAGTTCTATAGTTAGATTATAGTGTTGTATAGTAAGGTAGATAGAGAGAGTAGAGTTATTAGAAACTTTATTACCTAGAGGTTTGTTTTTAGTAGAATTCTTAGAGTTATTATTAACTATTATAGTAGATATAGTAGTAAAGTTAAAGAAGGCTGCACCTATTCTAAGTAAATTTATTAAGTTTATACTAGAAATAATGTTAGTTTAAGAGTATAATAGATAGATAGGTAGAGGGGGCTAGTTATAACTGTAAGCTTATACCTAATAGAGGTAGAGTATATACTATACATAGTAGAGGCTAAATACTTCTATTATAGTAAGGTAGTAGAAATAGATAGTAAGAATCTAGCTAGTATAGTATTAGCGTCTAATAATCTATTGCTCTTTATTCTTATCTTAGGCAGAGTTAACTAAGATAGTAGCTCTACTAAATAACTATAAATTAAACTCTACTCTAAAGATATAGATAAACGTAATAAGTATTTTTATCTTATTATAGTAGTTATTCTACTTAGTCTAGATTTTGTTGCGCTTCTTCTATAACGCAGAGGCATATACTATTAAGAGATACATACTAAAGTAGCTTATAATCTTAATAATTAGATCTTAGATATAAGGCGTAAAATACTAGATAATTAGTTTCTCTGCGTAAAGATACACGCGCTTGCGTATAATTAATAGTAGTATATTTATCTTTAGTAAGAACTTAGTAAACTTCTTTAGAACCTTATATATATTAGTAGTATTCTAGTTCTTATCTATAATTTTGTTTACGCCTTTATTATAGTAATATTAAAAAAGCTATTAAATCTACGTTAGTTCTTTTAGATAAGAGTTCTTACTAAGGTTATAGTATTAAACTCTAATATTAGATTTATTAAAGAACTATAAGTATATATCTATATTATAATGCTGTAGGTTAACGCTAAGATTGCGTTTAATCTCTTCCTTATTATTACTACGCTATAGTGTATCTACGCAGGTTTAGTAGAGAATACTATATAGAGAGAAGAACTTAATAAGTTTAAGCGCGTAGACAGCTTATAAATTCTTAGATAGTATAAGCTTAGCCTATAAGTAGGTCTTGTGTATAGTTATAAGCTACTTCTTCTAGTGTATAGATGTATTATTAAAATAGCGTTAGGCAGATAGGTAGAAGAGTTACTTAACTATATAGTAGATAGCAGGTAGAAGACTAGCTCTAATATAATTCTTAGTATTATTAAGAGAGATAGATATCTAGAACCTACGCTAGATTATAAAATAGACTAAGGTTAGTTATACTACAAAGCCTTTGTGTATATAAGCGTTATTATCTTTCTACTACTTATTATTATTATCTTTATAGAGAATATACTTTTTAAATAAGACTAGGTATAGTTATATAAAAGAACTGTGCTAGTTAGCGTTCTACTATTAGTTAGGTATAAAGAAGAGGCTATAGTTATAACCTAAACTCTAGAGGCTAGTAGTACGTACTTTAGATTATTGTCTTAGAGATAGTATAGGTCTGTCTTACCTACTACCTATAGAGAGAAAACCTTTATATTAACTACTTTATTAATACCTTCTATATACGTATCGCTAGTGCTATTAGTTATAGAATTTAGTTATAAAGGTAGAACACTACTAGATAACTATTTATTAAACTCTAGTTACTTAAGAAGTTCTATATACAAATAGAAGTCTTTTATACTATAAGAAGTAAAGAATCTAGATATAAGAATATACTATTGTAGTAGTAACTATTTTAGGCTAACTTAGGTTAGGTTTTTATTTCTTAGGCTATCTTAGTATTTATCTACAAAAACAAATACAAAGTAGCTATAGTAGTTCTTTTTCTAGAACGTAGAAGCTATATTAGGTAGCTTAAAGGTAGAAATATTATTCTTAAACTTAGTACTACTATTACTAGAGTGCTTCTTAAAAAGTAACTCTATTTTACGCCTAACTTCTCTTGCATACGCGTTCTCTAGGTTCTAGTAGATCTAAGTAAGAGCGCTTAGGCTATATATAGTAATAAAGTAGTTATAGCTATAGATATAGATAGTGCGTATAGCTTATAGATTAGAGTTAGAGGCGTTCTATATACTATTATTAAGATTAGGTAGGTACTTCTATATACTATGTTTTTCTTCTACTACAAAAATAGTTAATAGACTTATAATAAGAGTAATAATGTTTATATCTAGCTAGTACGCCTTAAACTCTATAGTAGTCTAGCTAATAAGTCTAAGTAGTGTAAAGTATAGTAAGAGATAGCCTTTATTACTAGAAGAGCAGAGATTAGAGTTAAAGTTTAGAGAGTTAGTAATGTTATGCTTGCAATAGCTCTTATATATAAGATTTGCCTAGTAGAAGTTAGCTAATATATAGATAAGACATAGAGGTACTTATTATAACTATAGTTAATAGGCTAGGTATATAAAGTATTAGCTATAACTATAAAACATAGTTAATATAGAGTATACTAACCTTCTAGAATATAGCTACTACTTTAATAGTTTTACTAAGTTCTATACTATCTCTAATTAAGAATTCTACTAACGCGAAGATAACAGAGTATACTAGTAGTTTCTTTAACTTTAATTTCTGCATTACATCTATTAGTTTATTACCTTTCTTATTATAATAATGCGTATAGCTTCTATTTCTAAAGCGCTTAGTACTAAACATAGTATATATAATCTACTACTAAAATAAATCTATAGTTATTCTCTTAATGCGGCAGTTTCTAGTTATCTTAAGTAGGCCTAACTACTATAACGCTTCTAGTAGATATTCTAGAAAGAAGTTACTATCTTCTATTTATTTTGCCTAGTTAATATTAGTAGAATAAGTAGCTTTAGAGTACGTAATAGAATTAGTCTAGATAATATAGTCTTGTTTCTTAGTAGATAGTAATATATAGATGTCTCTATCTATAGGTTATAGTTTACTATAGTTATTAATATTAAGATCTATTCTAATACCTAGATTAAAGCTATCTTAGTATACTTTTATAATCTTATATTTAATAGCTATATACTACTTTTATATTATCTATAGTAAGTACTTCTTATAATAGAAAAACTCTACTAAGGTCTTAGTAAAGATATCTATAATAATAGAGCTAATAGAGCTATACTACTTATAACGTAGGCTCTCTAGTGTTATAAGTAATACCTTAAATATATCTATAGTACTTATTATATTCTTCTACCTACGCTTAATATTAGTACGTATATTCTAATCTTTTAGTTTACCTATACTAATAGCGTAGAAGTACTACTAAAAAAGGCTTTTAAGGTTCTTCTCTCTACGCTATTAGTCTATTAATGTAAACTTACGCAACTCTTCTTCTATAGGCTTATAGTTATCTTTAGATAACTCTAGTACTATAGGCTTACTCTTTTTTAGTTTCTTTCTATACTTTTTAACTCTAGGTTTAGTAGGTATAGTAATAAGACCTTATATTAGATAAGCTATATATACTATAGATATTATAATATTATTAAAGTTATTAACTATAATATTAGAGAGATTTGTAGTAGCTTTAATAGCTTTCTTAAACGTAGCTAGGCGCTTACATATATATTAAAAACACTTTATAACATAGTATAAGATAAAGACTATATTCTCTTTAGATAAGTAGTATTAGTTAAGTATACTAGAGCTAAGAATCTAGATTATTATATATACGTACTATATTAGTTCTATCTACTTATTAGTCTTAGTGTTAGTAGAGTATAAAATAACAGGTATACTTATATTATACGCTTACTAGATGTTAATGTAGCTATAGCTACAGCCTTAGGCTAGACCTTTACTCTTCTACTAGAACTTGTTACGCTTTAGTTTAGTAAGTTTACTAATAAAGAACTTAAATCTATTATAGATATTACTCTTATAAAGGTATTTAAAGAACTCTACTTTATTAACACTAAGAACGTAGTATATAAAATTAGCTATAGCATTCTTGTTTTTAGACTATTTAGTAGCAGTTTTTAATATACTACTAGCGTATAGTATATAACTCTATTTATAATTATTATTAATAATTATTATAAAGAGAACGTTGTTAAATTAACTAAGGTTCTACTTATTATAAATTATTACACTTATAGACAGATTAAACACGTTAGAGTATACTTTAGTAATATTAGCGTAGATAGTATTAAGAGATAAAGTTATTAATATAGATTTATATCTATTCTCTTTCTTAAGTAAGCGTTTATAAGTATAAGAATTAAGTTTAATAGGTAGACGTAGCTTCTATAGTAGTTAAAGTAGCTACTAGAATAGTAACTCTCTATCTATAGTAGCGTATAAGAATAGTAATAGAAGTTAGTTATAGAGAGGTTAGTTATAGTTATAATAGGTAGCCTAATAGAAAAGTGCTATATAGACACTAGATATAGGCTAGTAGAGAGAAGAGGTTATAGTTGTAGTTAATTATTCTAATAGTCTTAACGTAGAAAATGTAGGCAGTATTAGATAGTAATATTAAGTATCTAGTGTAGAAAGTAGATACTAGAAGAAAGTTATAATAGCACTAATGCAATAAAGGCTAAAGAAAAGTGTATTATAGTTATAATTAACCCTCTAATAGAGAATACTAAATAGATTCTAGATATCTAGTCTAAAATCTTATAGTCTAGAGAATATAAGTAAAATACCTCTAATATTATATATAAGCTATATATAAGTTAGCGCGCGTATAATTTAATTTAATTACGTAACTTATATTAGCGCACACGTCTATTAGTAGCGTTCTATAAGAATAATAAATAAAATTTAAAACTAGCTAAAAGGCTCTAAAAATCTATTTACATAACTTATAATTCTAGAATTAGATAATAGGTAGTAGTAAGTGTTTAAAAAGAGCGTTGTAGTTAGACTAGGTATTACTAGTGTATAATATAGAGCAGGTAGTAGTAGGTAGAGAGAAGATAGTTAGGTTTAAAATTAAAAAAGATATTTACTAATATTACTAGTGTTACTAGCGTTACTAGCGTTGTAAGATACTTAGTTAGGCTTAGCATAATTAGGCTTAGCGCTACGTAGTCTTAAATACCTCTAATAACTAATTTATAACTATTACTAAAGCTCTAATAGATACTATATAATATAGATTATTTTGTAAGCTATAATCTAAAGCTTTTAGAGAGGTTTAGTAATTTAATTATACGCTGTATTACAGCTAATATTAGTAGAGAGCTTTTACTTATTACTTAATTACTAGTAAAGGTAATAGAAATAAGTTATATAATAATCTTACTAGTATAGTAGAGATAAGATATTAGTTTCTATTTGCTTTTAATTTTACTTTAATCTATATTAGCACTATAATAAAATATAGGTAAGTTAAATACGTAGAAGAATACAATATTATACGCACAGCTTATAGTAGAGTTAATAAGATTAAATAAAAGTAGATACTATGCTAAAGCATAATATAATAAAGACTATAACTAAAATAGCTATAGAATATAGTAGTCTTATTATTCTAGTAGTAGTAAGTATACTTATTAAGAGTAATAGTTAATTTAAACACAAAACTAACTATATAACACTAGAAAAATACTTCTAAATTCTTAGTTTAAGTAGCTAGAATAGTAAAGTTTCTAAAGGCGTAAGAGGCATAGGTAAGCGTAGTAACGTTAGCGCGTTTTAGAATAACACTTAGCTAGTAAAATAGATGCGCCTTAAAAGAGAACATTATTACTAACAGCGCTTAGTATACTTAGATAGTATTCTTAATATAATAATAAAAAATACTTAATAAAAGTACTATAGCTAGAATAATATAGACCTACGCTTAAGAGCTATACTTAAGCTATACAGAGCTAAAGAACGCTTTAGTAAAAATAAGTAAGTAATATTCTCTTCTATAAGTAATCTTCTGTAGAAGCCTAAATTTAGTAGTAATAAGATTTAGGCGCGTATAAAAGCTTAGTTAACCTTAGTAGAAGAGTTTTATAATCTTAGACGTATAGTATATAAGTTAAGAATTAGACGCGCTATAGACTTAGTTACATCTCTACTAATAGAGTTACGTAACGTAGTCTATAATATAATTTATAAAGAGTTAAGTAAGAGAGAGAACGCTAGTACTATTCTTAGAAAGAGTTAATACCTAGATTAAGGTTTAGGTAATAGTTACTAGTTCTTTAAAGACTATAGTACAAGAGAATAGTTTATAAAATAAAGTATTAGCAAGAAAGTCTTACTTAGTAGAATACTTAAGAAGTATAAATATTATTATAATTAGGCGTATTCTAATTTTTAGTAAATAGCTAAATAAAGCTAATTATAGAAATAGCGTAGTAGAATAGGCTACAGAGTAAAGTCTTACACTAAGACTAAATAGAATAGAGTAGAGGTAAGTATACTAGAAACTAGGTATAGTTACAATCTAGAGTTAAATTATACGTAACTTAGATTATAGTAGTCTAGAGAAGAGCTGCCTATAGTTATAGTCTAATAGCTAATATAAATAGATAATCTTATTTTACTTCTTTAAAGCTGCTACTACTCTAGTTAGTTTACACTTACTACCTTTTGTATATAAAAGTAAGAGGTATTATAATTATAAGACTTCGCTAAACACTTTCTTTAGTGTTATAACTACACGCACGCACTATAATCTTACCTAGTCTATCTACTTCTATAGGTTTAGTTACCTTTCTACTAACTACTATAATTGCGCTAACATCTTATAATCTATTATCTAGTCTCTATCTATACCTATTATTTTAGTGTATATATACGCAATAATTGCTTTCTCTTTATATTAAATAAACCTATTATAATAGCGTAGTTTAGTAGAAAATAGACTCTAGCTAAACTAAGGCTATAAAGAAGTTATAGCCTTAGTTAGGCCTAGAGTAAACTAGTTAGCCTCTTTTTTTAGAGGAGGCTCTAAGTTTAAATTATATTATAAATAGGTTCTCTTTTTTACCTTTTACAAGGCCTTTATACTAGTATCTATACTATATAGAATAGTAGATTATAGTAAAAGATAATAACAGCAACTCTTTAAACTATAGTAGTAACGTAAGGCTTTTTACTATTTATATCTTTTCTATCTATAATACGCTTTTACACTAATACTCTAGATAGTAGTAAATACCTATACGTATACTACTATCTAACTAAGATAGGTGTTATATATCTATAACGTTAACCTAGGTATAAAGAAGCTAATTTGTAATCGCTATATAAGGTATTAAATATATATATATATATATTATTTATATATTATATTTACCTTTAGAACGCCTAGGTATAGTTATAGTATAGAGTACTATATATTATTTACGCAGAACGTTAGTAATAGAACCTCTAGGTATAGTTATAGTATAGAGTACTATATATTATTTACACTATGCGTTTATAATTAGACACCTAGTTATAGTTATAGTTAAGAGCTCTATTATAGCTACACTACTATAGTAGTATTAAATCTCTTTCTATTTTACATTTTTTTATTATTTAGAATTAGAGTAGTATCTTAACTTAGAGAATATAGATCTAGTAGATATATAATTTTATTATAAGTTCTTTACATACTCTTGCTTTTCTATATATTTCTACATAGAAGGTTTAACTATATTTCTTTTTTCTAGTAACTAGAAAGCTTAATCTACTATATATATACTAACTCTACGTAAGCTATAGGCAGCCTAGATAGTAGTTATATTACCTAATAGTATAATTACCTTAACCTAGATTAGAAATGTTGCTACTACGCAGTTTAACTAGGTAATAGCGTTAATAAACTACTAAAGCGTAGTTAGGTTTTAGTTAAATCTAATATATATTCTAATAATTAGACAACACTTCTATTATAGTTAGATAAGAAGTTAGATAAAGTAAGTATAGAGCGACGCTTAGTTATAATAGATACGCTAGGTATAGTAACTAGCTACGCTAACGCTAGCTGCAAATAAGGTAGATATAGTAGTAATAGTATAGTTTACTACTATAATAATAGTAGAAATACATAGTTACGTAGATAATAGCCTTAGAATTTAATTTAAGAAAGCTTTATTAATTGCGTTAGCTACGCTTAAGCTTTTAATAATTATTATAATAGTATCTTTATATAGGCTATATATTATACTATTAAAATAAATAATAAGTATAGGCTATTAGTTAGCTATATATAGAAGTAAGGTTTTTGTGTTAACAATTTTAAGGTACTCTGTAATATTAAAGACACTTTCTTTTATACTATGCATAATAATATATATAGTTACTAGAAGAAGAGCTAGTAGCTCTTTATAATACTAGATGTAGTTAGTAAATATTATAGCTAAGGTTTTGTTTAGTTAGGCTTATAGGTTTACTATAGTTAATTATATAGAATTTATGTTATTAGCATAAAAGATAGAGATTAGTAGTAGATAGAATATAGAGAGTAATATAATTATATATAACTATTAGAGTAAGAACGTAATAATAAAGATAGTAAAGGCGTAGTAAAGGTAAGTAGAGATAGTAAGCTGCAGCGGTAAGAATAATAAGATATTACTAAGCTTATTAATTATAAGTAAAGGTAACCTTATACGTGTTAAAATAGTAAAATAACTTATAAAGCTACTAGGCGTAGATATTATTATAACTTTAGTACTAAGAATTATTTTAAGTATTATAGTTATAATAGTCTATATCTACTTAGAGTAAGAGATATTAGATTAATAGTAAAAAGAATTTACTATACAAACGTCTAGGTATAGTTATAGCTTAGAATTTAGAAAGGTGTAAGAGTTTACACTAAACGTAAAGTTAGTAAAAAGTAAAGGTTATTAGACGTTGCCTAATTAGTTTCTAAAAAACCTAGAGTAGATAGTTAGTGTTAGAGCGCGTTTACAACAGAGTTGTATTAAATAATAGTATAGTATGTAACTCTATATTACGCCTATTATAGTTAGTAAGATTACTCTTATTTATTAATTTTAAACGTTTGTTTTCTTACTTCTTTATATTATTTTGTAATTATTAACATACGCATAATATTAACAGCACTTACACTAACTTTATTTAAGAGAGAGGTATACATAAATAAAGAAATTAAAAGTGTAGAAGGCCTCTACTTCTACTAGTATATAGAACTTTTAAATATAAGTTTAGTAGTATGTATATATAAAAGATTACTAAGTTTAATAGGCTTATTAGATCTCTGTAATTAAGGTTAACCTTATAGCTAAACTAGTAGTAACTTTTAATAAACGCATGCAAATTACGTTAGACCTAGTTATAGTTATTATCTAAGGCTACTATTTCTAGCTTTAGTTAAATATACTACGCTCTTAGTTATAGTAAG
This sequence comes from Alternaria sp. BMP 0032, assembly GCA_023758005.1. Classification (NCBI taxonomy): domain Eukaryota; kingdom Fungi; phylum Ascomycota; class Dothideomycetes; order Pleosporales; family Pleosporaceae; genus Alternaria; species Alternaria sp. BMP 0032. The sequence goes on along the minus strand of JAFVMD010000079.1, from coordinate 679 downwards.
ACGTACATAACTAGGCTAAATATATAGACGTTATTCTGCTAGGCTGTCTCTATCTAGCTAGTAAGTACTTTAGTCTTCTTTCTAATATTAATCTCTATAACCTTATAGGCTATACTTTTCTAGGTATTAAGTTCTTCTAATATAGTATAACTCTAATAGACGTTGTAAAAATTATTACAGCGTAGCCTAGTAATATTAAGCTTCTACACTTTATATTAGTTATCTATCTATACTTAAACTTAGGTAATATTAACTTCGCGCTAATAGACACTACTAATCTACTACGTAGAATTCTTACTATATTATACACGTCTTTTAATATATTATAGAGGTTATTTAGCGTAGCTATAGTGCTCTATATTACGTAGAATAGTAGAGCCTAGTTATAATAGATTCTTACACTAGCTTATACTAATAATAGTATCTATAAGGCTAAGTTTATTAAGGTTAGAGAATAGAAGTTAATTACTAACTCTAATAGCTTATTTAACTATAACTACTATAGTATTAAGGCTAACACTAGTAAGAGATACAGGTTTATAGTAAATAGTTGCTTTCTAGTCTAATAAGATTTCTAGAGTTACTCTATTATAATAATAGCTACTAGAAATAGTAAAATTATATAGACATAGTTATAGTAGATAGTATATAAAATACTAGCTTACTTCTATTAAACTTA
>JAFVMD010000078.1:0-18987 GCA_023758005.1 Alternaria sp. BMP 0032 | reverse complement strand
AAATTTAAGAATTTTATAAATAGAATTAGTCTAGTTAAACTAGATTAATTATTTATAACTAGTTATTATTATTATTATTTATAATAATAAAAATAGTATATTAATACTATTACAGAGCTTAGGTTTTCAACCTCTAAGTTCTTATACCTTAGAGATTCTAGTCTAGGCTTTATATTTAGTTATTATTATATAACTATTTATATTAGCAAATAGAAATAAAAATAGAAATAGGTTTTTAAGATAGTTATTAAAACTTCTTATATAAATTGTTATTAATAAGTTAGTTATAAAAACTACTTATATTTTCTTATTATTTAGTTATTATAAACTATAGCTTAAGAGAGTGTGTAAAGATTATAATAACTTAGTTATTATTATCTTTTTATTATTAAGCTTTATTAAGATTGCACTTATTATTATTTCTTAACAAATTAGAAAAATTCCTAGTAAATCTAATTACTTACGTAATTAAGATTTTAGTAGCTAGTTTTAATCTACTACACTAGGAGATTCTAAAACACCTCTATTTGTCTTAGCCTAGTTTATATTAGAGTTATTACGTAATTTAATAACTCTTATCTTCTTATCTCTCTTTCTGTAATTGCTAAAAGATCTAGTAATAAACTAATTATTAGTCTATGCAATACAACGCATAGACTAATATAATTAGTACTAGTCTAGATTATAAATCTAGAAGATAAGAAGGACTTAGCAGACTTAGATTATAAATCTAGAAATTAATAGAAATTAAGCAGATTTAATTATAAATCTTTGTCTTTAGGCAGAAATAGGCAGATATTTACATAATTATTCTAGTAGCTATTTTCTATAAAAGAAATAGCAATTCTCTATAGTTATTCTTTACCTAGTAATAATATTATTACTTTTTATCTACTATCTACTTTGCAATTACTTTATTGCAAATCTTTATTAGTTATACTATTTATTATAGTATTTAACTACTTTGTTCTAACAAAGCTATATTCTATTATTAGAGAATAGTTATTATTACCTCTCTATTCTTTACACTTTAGAAAACTATCTATTAATAATAAATTATTTAAATAGATGTATTAAAGAAGTAAGATAAAAATCTAAAATAAAGAGAAGATAGTATATTAACTTTTATAATATATATACTCTTAAAAGACTAGTATAAAGATTATTAACTAATATATCTTAATACTACTACTAAGAAAGTTATAATAACTACTAATAAAATAGTATTCTACTAGAATTTTTACTAAGTAGAAAGTTAAGAGCTAGTAAGAAGTTTTAGTAATATATAGTATTTTCTATAAGTAAGTATTAGTAAAGTAAGTAAGTTAGAAAGCTTTACTAATAGTATTATCTATAACTTTTATAAGTAAATTATAAAAAAGATAAAAGTATACTAAATCTTTAAATATAAAAATTAAAATAAAGAACTATCTTATATATTTTTATTTCTATTAGTAAACTAATAATTTAATAGTTTATAAGCTAGCTCTTAAAGAGTTAGATCTATTACTAGTATACTAAGAAAGATATAAAAAAAGGTCTTAGTACTTAAGAAGTATAGAGACTAAAGCTTAGAGCTTTAGTACTTATACTTTTAAAATAGTTTAAGCTTTAGAATCTTTTAGACTAGCTAAGAAGCTATTTTAAAACTAAAGTATTCTAGAAAAGAATTTTAATTTAAATGTTAAAATTTTTTTTAAAATACTTTTATATACTTATTAGCTTATAACTAGTAAAGTAATAAAGCTTAAAGCTTTATAGTTAGAAAAAATATACTAATATTTCCTTTAGTAAATATACACTTCTTCTTTTCTATAAGCTACTAGTTTTAAAATCTAAAGATATATTACTATACTAGTATATTATATAATTTATAAGTCTTCTTTACAACTACTAAACTAAGTCTTATCTCTTTCTAGTTCTATTCTATTACTACTTTACTATAGCTCTACTAAGTTACTTTACTATTAGAAAAGTTCTTTTCTTTAAATTATATTACTATTACTAATAAAAAATCTTTATCTTAATTTAGAAAGATATATAATAGGATTAAAATTATTTATATTATTAAGCAGAAATCTAAATCTTAAGTAGTAATACTTATAGCTTAAAGAGCTACTAATTCTAAAGAAATAAAAACTATTACTAGTACTCTATAGAATAAATAACTAAATCTTTTATCTACTTTTAAAGATATAGTATTAAGTAAGCTAAGACTTAGAAGTTTAGTGCTACTATTATAAAACTAGTTAAAGCTTTTAAATCTTTTAGACTAGCTAAAAAGCTATTCTATTAATACTAAACACTTTATAAAAGAATTATAATATAACTATACACGCTTATTAGCTTATAACTAATTAAGTAATTTATATTTTAAAGCTTTATAGTTAGAATATATATACTAAAATCTTAGTAAAAGTGTATTTTTCTATTCTAAAAGTTATTCTTAGAAATCTAAGAATATATTTAAGATATAAGTAGCTTAAATCTAATACTAATTACTACGCTACTATATTAAATAATATATAAGTCTTTTTAGCGTTTTTAAGAATTAAACTAATTTCTTACTAGTTACTTTACTTTACTACTTTACTAATACTTAACTAAATTATTTTTTTACTTATCTACTTTAATTACTTTTCTCTAAATTATATTACTATTATATATCTACTATAAGCTATTTTATATCTACTAGAAAAGAAACTATTAGAAAGACTATTCTTAAAGCTATTCTAGTAGCTATAGAATAAGATATTATCTATAATATAATACTTAATATTTTAAGTACTATAAGAATTGTTTTAAAATATATAAGAAGCTACTTTACTAATACTAGTAAAGGCTTAAAAGCTTTTATTACTATAATTATCTAATAAAATATATTTATTTAGAGTAAGGCTATTAATTCTTCTTTTTACTAGTTTTACTATTAAAGAACTTACTACTAATATATATAAGTTTTTTTACTACTCTAAGCTTATTATTAATATTAATTAAAGCTATACTATTACTATAGATATAATAAAAGCCTACGCTGTTTATACTTATACTCTTATATAGAGACTAGTACTAACTATAAAACTAGGCTCTTTTTAACTTATTTCTAATACTATAAAGTTATAGATTAAAGCTTTAAATAGAAGTATTAGCTATCTAAATAGTATATTAAATACTAATAAGAAAAGGTTTATAGATAGTTTCTTAAGTATTACTATACTTAAGTAGATAGCAACTATAATAACTATAAAGCTTTATAGTTAAGAATTATAATACAAGTAGATTATTATTATTATTAGGTACTATCTATATAGAAATTTAATATAGTGTTATATTATAGTAAATAGTTAAAAAAGAATAAATATAGTAAGTCTAGTAAAGCTATTATTATATATTATATTATGTTTAGTTATTTCTATTTATAGTATAAATAAAGTTATATAGTTAATTATATAATAAGTCTAGAAACTAAAATAACTATAATACTATAGTAATATATACTAAATTAGTATTAAAATTGTTTAGTAGGTTTAAAAGATAGTAGCTTAATATCTTTTAACCTCTTTTAATATCTTTTTATATTACTTTACTATAAAGATAACACTAAATTAGAATTAAGGTACTAAAATTATTTATATAGAAAATTTAGTGCTAGATATTTAACTTCTAATAACTAAGAAATTAATAGATTTTTAAAATACGTATATACTAAGATATATAGTATCTTAAATTTTTATTATACAATATATATTAGAGTTATTATACTAGAAATATATTTTAATAATAGAACTTTCTAAAAGTAATTAAAATAGAATTTAACTATTTATAATCTAAGTTCTAGAAGTAGAAATATATTTAAGAGTAGTATTACTAAAGCTATAAGTAGTAGTTTATATATATAAAGATTATAATAACTTAGTTATTATTATCTTTTTATTATTATTAAGCTTTGTTAAGATTGTAGTTATTATTATTTCTTAACAAATTAGAAAAATTTCTAGTAAATCTAATTACCTACGTAATTTAGATTTTAGTAGCTAGTTTTAATCTACTACACTAGAAGATTCTAAAACACTTCTATTTGTCTTAGCCTAGTTAATATTAGAGTTATTACGTAATTTAATAACTCTTATCTTCTTATCTCTCTTTCTATAATTACTAAAAGATCTAGTAATAAACTAATTATTAGTTTATGTAATATAACGTATAGACTAATATAATTAGTACTGTAAAGATTATAATAACTTAGTTATTATTATCTTTTTATTATTAAGCTTTATTAAGATTGCACTTATTATTATTTCTTAACAAATTAGAAAAATTCCTAGTAAATCTAATTGCTTACGTAATTAAGATTTTAGTAGCTAGTTTTAATCTACTACACTAGAAGATTCTAAAACACCTTTATTTCCTAGCCTAGTTAATATTAGAGTTATTACGTAATTTAATAACTCTTATCTTCTTATCTCTCTTTCTGCAATTACTAAAAAATCTAGTAATAAACTAATTATTAGTCTATGCAATACAACGCATAGACTAATATAATTAGTACTAGTCTAGATTATAAATCTAGAAGATAAGAAGAATTTAGCAGACTTAGATTATAAATCTAGGAATTAATAGGAATTAAGTAGATTTAATTATAAATCTTTGTCTTTAGGTAGAAATAGGCAGATATTTACGTAATTATTCTAGTAGCTATTTTCTATAAAAGAAATAGCAATTCTCTATAGTTATTCTTTACCTAGCAATAATATTATTTCCTTTTACCTATTATCTACTCTGCAATTAATTATTACAATCTTTATTAGTTATACTATTTATTATAGTATTTAACTACTTTGTTCTAACAAAGCTATATTCTATTATTAGAGAATAGTTATTGTTACCTCTCTATTCTTTACAAGTACTAGTCTAGATTATAAATCTAGAAGATAAGAAGAATTTAGTAGACTTAGATTATAAATCTAAGAATTAATAGAAATTAAGTAGATTTAATTATAAATTCTTATCTTTAGGTAGAAATAGGTAAATATTTACGTAATTATTTTAGTAGCTATTTTCTATAAAAGAAATAGTAATTCTCTATAGTTATTCTTTACCTAGTAATAATATTATTACTTTTTACCTATTATTACTCTGCAATTACTTTATTATAAATCTTTATTAGTTATACTATTTATTATAGTATTTAACTACTTTGTTCTAACAAAGCTATATTCTATTATTAGAGAATAGTTATTATTACCTCTCTATTCTTTATAGTATAAAACAAAAGTTCTTATATAAAAGAAACGTTAAGTTCTAGCTTATATATTAAGTTAGTATTAACTATAAAAGTATAAGAATTCTTATTTATCTAAAAAAAGAATTTATATTATAAACATAAGTATTTTACTATTTTATTTAGTAATACTAAAAGGTTAATCTATTAAAAGATCTATTAAAGAATTTCTTACTTTTGAATAAAAGTTCTAATCTTTCTATAGTAATAAAGAAATACAATCTTAATAAATTAGTAGGTTAAATCTTAAGTAGTATTACTTATAGCTATTAAGTATACATTTTAATAAAACCTAAACTATCTTCTTAGCTTTAATAAATATATAAGTAAATCTAATATATTATATTTTAATTATACTATTTAATATACTAAAACTCGATTCTCTAGTAGAACTATGTTAAAAGTAGTTAGATTTTCTTTATTCTTTTTTATAGTTACTAAAGATAGTTGTTTAAGAACTAAATAATATAGTAGATAGATTATTAGTAGATAATATATATATATAGATTAATTCTAGACTAATAATGTATAAATCTTAAGTAAAAAAGAACTTATTAAAAATCTAATAGAATTATATATTCTAAATTAATAATACTTCTAAACTTTTAAGTACTTTAATAATTTTGAAAGAACTTATACTAGCTTAGCTATAACTAAAAGTAATTCACTTATATATAATATTCTAGAACTAGAAGTTTTTAAGTAATTATAAGTTTATTAATTACTTTTATCTTCTTATAAAATTAATTTATAAATCTATAGATTATTTTAGTATCTTTAAGTTTTTAATAGTAAGCGTATAAATTAAAATAAAACTCTCTAGAGTAAATTTCTTATACTAAGTAAATAACTTTTTAAAACTATTTAATATTATATAGATACTAAATTCTAGTTTATATAGTAAGTTTTAAAGTTATATTACTATTACTATATAATAGTGTATGTAGAAATTTTAAAATATATAATATAAGAAAGATTTTAGAAGTAGGTATAAAATATCTTACTATTTTAATAGAGTAATTTTATAGTAGCAAAAAATACAAAATAAAAATTAAAATAGAATTACTACTATTAGTTTTGTTATAAGAGATGTATATAATATAATACTTTTAGTATTACTCTAATAGAATTATATAATATACTACTATAAGGTAATAAGAAAAAGAATTTATTTCTATAAGTAATAGAGTTTAGAAAAGTATAAAAATCTAAGAAGAGTTCTAAAAGAAGTTTACAAAAAATTAAAAAATTATTATTTTTTATCTTTTAAAACTATTCTATTAGTAGAAAGAACAATTACTACTTAATATAATATTTTTTTAAATTATAAGTTATTATATAAAGTAACAAATCTATGTTTTTAGCTACTTAAAGATAACTAAAAATATATATAGAAGCTATTCTTACTATAAATCTATAAATAAAGCTTTTAATAATAATTTTTATTATTACTTAAAAACTAAAATCTAGACTTATAAAATAGTAATAATAGTGGTTATTAAATATAGCTTAATATTTATTTTATAACTAGGTCTATAGATATCTTTACTAGTAAATATATTATGTATAAAAGAAAAGAAAAGGTAAGTTTTATAAGTAGATAGTATTATATAATAATATTAATAGATGTAGTTAAATACTAATAAATAAAGTAATATATATAAAACATATTTTATTTTCTATACTTAAAATAGAAGTAAACTTAAATTAAATTTTAAATATTTTTACGTATAATACCTTAGAGATATCTAAGTTAATATAGCTTTAGGCTCTTAACCTAGACTCTCTAGTCTAAGTTAGAATAACTTACCTACTTACGCCTATAAAATATAGCTTTTAAGCCTACTAAGGCTATATAGCGCCTTAGACGCCTACTATCTTAAGTAGCTACTTAGCTAGTACTTTTATAATATATCTATACTTATATCTATCTACTATATATCTATTTTATACACTATCTTATATACTATATAATTACTCTATACTATATATATTATATTAAATTATATATATTATATTATAATATATATATATATACTAATATACTTAATATAACTTTATATTTAGCTACTCTTATAGAAATACTATTAGTAGTAATATTATAATACTACTTATACTAATATAATACTTAACTTATATATTATATACACTTTATAGGCGCTAGTTAAGTAATATAAAAGTATATCTTTAGACTATTTTATATTTTAAGTATTTTTATAAACTTAGTTTTAGAAGCGTTTAAGTTAACTTTATAATCTATATTATAGCTTAATAACTTTAGTTACTTACTATACTCTACTATAAATACCTTCTTTATACTATTTATATTACTTATCTTTTATAAGCCTACGCTATATAGCTATATATATTTATACTATATATCTACTTAATTCTTTATATTCTTAAAAAGATATATAAATAGTTTAAGTCTTAGTACTAGCTCTAATATAAAAGCTTTCTTATTCTTCTTATTCTTTTTATAAATACTAGCTATCTTTCTATATACTACTATCTCTACATTTAGAGACTTAAATTCTACTTTTTTTTTATATCTATCTAAGTATACTTTTAATACTACTTATTATTAGCTATATATATATATATATATAATATAAGAATACTTACTAGTTAGAACTAGTTCTAGAATAGAGAAAAGTATTATCTTATTTAATACTTTTAAATATTTAAAGATTTTTATAAATTTTTAAAGATACTTTTCTTTTCTTAAAGTTTTTACAAATAATATACGCTTTTTTACTACTACTCTCTTATAACTAGGCTACTTTCTTAGCTTTTACTTTTTAAGCTTTTTTTTTTACTTTAGCTCTTTAGCTACTATACTCTAATAATATATATAACTTAAATTAACTTAGAATCTCTACTACATTTAAGCTATCTAAATTATACTTACTACTTTAACGCTTTTTATTATATTTATAGCTACTATAATTATACTTAGAACTTCTTCTTAATATAGCTTCTTAAATATTTTTAATAAATATTAAGAAAAAAAAACTTTAGTGTTTTAATAACATAGTCTACACTAATATAATTCTAGAGAATCTTAGTATCTTTTTTTCTACTCTTAGAAATAGATTAAAAATTAAAATATTTATTTTTTAATTACACCTCTTAAAATTAGATTATCTAGCTAAAGAACGTCTTATCTTATAAAGTATTTTATATAGTATTCTTAAACTTATCTAAATATATTTAACTTAGTATTTAGAAGTAGACTAGAAAATATTTACTTTTATAGTACTTATTAGAACAGACTTAATATATTCTACTTTTTTCTAATATATATCTATTCTTAGTTATATCTCTATTTTCTAATATATATTCTATACTATCTCTATAAATATGTAAAAGTAGTAGTATATATACATCTTACTTAGAACTTAGAACTTAGTATATTATTTTTTAATTTATAATATTATAAAACTTTAAATAAAATTTTATAAATACTATAAATTAATAGTAATAGTACTAGTAAACTTTTTTTACTCTTCTATTTCTACACTTTAATATTACACTTTTTATGTATAATAACACTTAGAAATAGAATAGTTAATATAAAAAGATCTTTTCTTTTAAGATAAAATAGCTTTTACTAAAGTTTAAAAGCTTAATAGACTAAAGAATAAGTTAGTTTAGTTAAATATAATAAGCTTTAAAAACTATTACTACTACTACTAAAGCTTGTAAAAAGAATTATTAGTAAGATATATATATATATATAGTATTTTAGCTTTTTAGATTTTTAATAAAAAAGCTTCTTTTAGTAAAACTATTTTCTAAGTACTATTTAATCTTATTATACTAAATAGTTATAATAATAATAACTTAAGAATAGAATACTAGATTAGAATTCTTAATATTTAGCTAAAAGGTATTTTTCTTAATTAAATAATAGAAGATCTTTAGAAGTAAACGTATTTACTAGATAGTAGTACCTACTAAAGTACTAGTATAACTAAGAATCTCTTATATCTCTTATTTTAGATCTATAAGTTTATTATAATAGCTATACTAATAAAGATAGTATTATTAAGATTTAATTATAAACTATAAAAGCTCTATAGTAAAAACTTACTCTCTTTTATATATAGAGTGTTTATAACTATATATTTCTTTTATATATAGAATATTAAAAGCTAAACTATATACTAGAAATCTATAGAGATAAGTACTTCTTTACTTAATTTATCTATACTATTTTTTAAAAATTTAATTATACTATCTAGATTAACTAATCTAGATCTTATAAAGTTTTCTAATACTAAATAACTATACTATTAAGATAATTTAAAGACTACTATTTAGATTTTATAGAAACACTATTTAATCTAGGTAGTAAAATAGAATATATCTTTATTTCTATTCTAGAGTAGTTTATTAGTTAGCTCTTATTATTAAGTTAGTATTACGCTTAAGTAAAAAAAACATTATCTAAGCTTTAACACTTAAATAGTAAAGTTAAGATAGCGTTAAGCTTATATAAAACTATTATTAGTATCTAATATAAGTTTTTAAAAGTCTAACACTAAATTTAATAATCTATTAAATACTATAAGAATAGGTCTTTTCTATTATTTTATACAATAATTATAAATCTAGAGTAAAGTACTTTTTATTTCTAAAATATAAAAGACTACTAGAATAGTAAAATTCTCTAAAACTAATAAGCTAAAGACTCTAAATATAGAAAAAGTTTATATAATACAACTTTTATAGTATCTAGTATATAGATTTATTAAAGCTTAATTTCTTTTCTAAGAAAAACCTTAGATATTATATTATTATATTATTAAACTATCTATAAGGTTTTTATCTTCAAACATACCTATTTTCTATAAGATAAGAGTAGAGAAATATAAAAATTATAAAATTTCTATTTTAAATAGATATCTACTCTTCTAGTAAAATATTATAACTTACTAGATTAAAGCTATAGTTAAAAATATCTAATAAAAAGTCTTCTTTTATAATTAGAAAAATATACTATAGTTTTTCTTAAATTTATAAAGCTTATTCTTTTATTTATATATTATTTAAAAGTAGTTATAGCATTATTCTAGTAAGTCTAAATCTAATATTACTAGGTTCTGTACCTTATAGATAATCTATTCTTTCTATAATATTAAAGACTTTATTAAGAATAGAATCTAGAGTTTAGAAATTATTATTATTAATAAAACATATATTAAAACTCTAGTACTTTTTTACTAGTTAAAATTTTTAAACCTAGAACTTAATTATTTATAGACTATAATATAAATAGAGCTTATTAAGAAAATATTATAAGTGCTTAATTTACTATATTTACTCTAGAGTACTTTAGTAATAGACTATCTTTCTAGACTATTTCTAAGAAATAACTTCTACTAATTTTATTAGTAGAAGTGTATAATATTATATCTTATATAGATAACTTAATAAAAGTAAAATAAATTAAATTTATATATTATTTATAGTAGAGAAAATATATAATAGATAAATTTACTTTAAGGTAAAAGTATTAATAGTAGATAAGAGTAAGTTTCTATATTAGTTAATAAAAATATAAATTGTAAAAAGAATTTCTTTAAGAATAAAGTCTTTATTTCTTTCTTTACTTATTAATTCTAAACTTAAGTTTTAGTTAGTAAGCTAATATACTAACTCTAAGTATTTAAGAGAAGCTTTTTCTTTTAATATTATAAGAATAATATCTTAATCTACTAATATAAACTAAAGTTCTATTATAATTAAGTTATTATATATAAGATAATAAAATTAGAAATTATAAACTAAAACTAAAAGAATATTATAAGATATACTAATCTTAAAATAGTAATAGAAATACTAAGATTTATACTTAGATAAACCTAAATTCTATCTAGGTAGAAAGAATAGGTCTACTTAAGCTTATTTAGTTAGAGATATTTTACTTTTACTAAGATACTTATTAATATATCTATAGTATTTACTTTATACTTACTTTTATAATAAAAGACTATTTTAATCTAAAAGCTTTGTTTCTAAAAGTAAAAACTTAGTATACTAAGAAATTCTCTTAAAGATACTTGTTGCGTCTAGAAGTAAAGAAATAAATAGAATATAAATTATTATATTATAAGCTTACTTATTAAGCTCTCTTAAGTAGTAAAGCTCTAGAGAGCTTATCTTACTCTATACTAGTATAATTACGTGTAATGCTCTATAGATATTTCTAGAGGTACGTTCTATAATAATACTCTCTTCTACTTTTTTTTATAGTACTATATATCTATATTTCTTTTATAAGCTTTATTAGTAAAGTCTAAGCTTTATAAACTTTAATACTCTTAAGCTATTTTATTATAAAATATTAAAACTAAAACTTCTATAATTAAAGTAACTAATAGAAAATGCTTAGTAGTAAAGTAGCTAGTATATTAGATAATAGTATTATAGAAACTACTATAATATAGAGTTATACTTAAATAATTATAAGCTTTTAATTAGTAGTTAAATAATAATAAGTCTTACTTAATTTAAAGTTTATAGCAATATTAAATTAGAAAGCTAAACTTATTAAAAAGACAAAAGATCTATAATTTAGAAAATAAAGTTATTAATATACTATAGTAGAGATATATTCTATATAGTAGATTACTTTTTACTACTAGCTAATAGCTTTTGTAGCTATAAATATACTAAATTATAAGTAAGAAAATATCTAGAAATAAAAGAGTAAGGTAGTAATAGATATTTAAGAATAAAAATAATATAATCTTCTTATAAAAAAAGAAATAAGAATTTAAAAAATTAACATTCTTGTATTATATGTAAAAGCTTTCTAAGAGTAACCTAACTATAAAGATTTTATAGTAGTATATTAACTAAATAGTACTATTAAGGTTACCTAGACTATAGTTAGTATTTGTTTAGCTATGTTTAGAATACTTTCTATTAAACTCTTTTTTAAACCTAGACTTAGATATAATACAAGGTTATATTAGATTTTAAAATAGATTATATAGAGAAATTAATATAAAAAACTTATATAGTTTTAAAATTTATAATAGTTTATATAAAGCTTAAAGTGTCTTTCTAAATAGTATAAAAAATATAAATAAGTACTCTTTTCTATTTAGCTATCTCTAAATAAACTAAAAAAGTCTATAGTTTAGGTAATAGTAGAAATATTATTATTTACTTAGTTAAGTAGTTTCTAAGTTTATATTAGTATCTTTAAATTAAAATAATATAATATTATTCTATCTATATTAGAACTTTACTAAATAAGAGGTTTAATTTAAATAGCTTTATTTAAACTATTTATTATAGTTTACTAATATATATAGAACTTAAAGAAGAGAATTATAAAAGCTCTAAAAATTTATCTAAAAGCTAAATAGATAAATTATAATATAGTTTAAGTTAAAGAATATACTTAGTCTATAACTTTTATATAAGCTTTCTTAGTATTATATCTTTTTACTTATAAAAAAAAATAGTAAATATCTTTTAAAAACTTCTTAATTATAAAAGTATAAGAAAATAATCTCTATGTAAAAATTTATTATCTATTTATTTATACTTACTACTAAAGACACTATTTTTATAAAAGCTATTTATTAAGTTTTTCTAAACTACTTTTAAAATACTAGTATTCTTAATATTACTAAACCTCTTATGTAGAACTAACTACTAAAACTATTATTTTAATTAGATAGAGTTTTAGCTACTATATTTATAAAAAAGACTAGCTAGTAAGTGTGCTATAACGTTAAAGCTAATTAATTTCACTCTAGAGTCTTATTAGAGTCTTTTATTACTAAATATTAATCTACTATTAAACTAAGATCTTATATCTAGTAAAATAAAGGTTCTATTTCTTTTTTTAAGTAAACTTTTATATACTAATTAAAAACTCTTTTTAATATTATAATATATAAATTCTACTTTTTACTTAGAGTTAAACTTATAAATTCTAATTAAACCTTTTTTAAGTCTCTATACTATTTAAAAACTAGAATTTCTTTTTAAAAGATACTTCTAAATAAAAAAGATTCTAAATAAAAAAATAATATTCTAAATTTAGATTAGTACGAAACTATTAGAAAAGTATAGTAAAATAAAACTATTTAGAAATCTTATTAAAGTTATAAATATCTACTATAAAAGATTCTATAAGATTATTAACAACTATAATTAATACTAAGAGTTAGGTTATTATTAGAAAACTAAGTACTCTATTTTTATAATGTTTCTAGTATAAAATAGACTCTTATAGATAATAAGATTAACTACATTAAAATTCTATAAAGTAGAGATAGATATAAGTATCTAGCTTAAGTTTAGAAGTAGCTTATTATTCTACCTTAAGAATAATATTTAGAATAAAATTTACTATAGTTTAAAGTTTCTTATATATATTAAGTATAATTACGTTCTTATATTAAGGTTCTTTCTATATAAGCTAGAAACATAATATCTAGGTAATTTTTAATTTTAGTAAAAGTTATATATACTCTATTTCTACAAAGATTATAATTCTAGAAGAATATTTAATTTTTGGAAAATCTAATAAAAATTAATTAAACCTAGATATTTAATTTAAGTATAGTAAGTAAAAAATTAAGATTTCTAAATTCTATAAAAAGGTAATATATTTACTATTACAAGAAGCTAAGAGAAATAAGCTTTTAACTTTAAAGATAGATAAGAAAGTTATAGAGATATTAGTTTACTCTAGTAATAAAGAGTTTCTTCTAATTACTATAAAGAATTTATATCTATAAAGGTAAGATAAAATAAACTTAATTCTTAAAGAAAGTCTTTCTTTAATTTTATATATTTCTATATAGACCTATAGTATTATAAAGATATTATCTATTCTAATATACTTAGGCTTTTAAAAAAATATTTAATTATTATCTATAACTTTATATTTATTTTATATAAAGATAATAGTTATAGAAAGATAGTTTCTTATTAGAAATAAATATAAATTAAAGGTATTATAAGCTTTAACTTTTTATTTTTAGAGTACTTAAGTAAAATTATAGTATAGTAAACTTATTTAAATAGTTTCTTAGAATACCTTTTTTGTAATAAATTAAGTAAAAGAAATTTAGTACCTATTACGTTCTTTACTTAGTACTTAATACTAAATAAGTTTTTACTTTACTTCTTTAATCTAATACCTATCTTACTACGTAATTAAAAATAATAGTAATTAAGCTAGTTATTGTTATTATTTTATTTCTTTCTTCTCTTTCTTACTAACTTTTAAAAGAGTAGTATTTTATAAATAGATAATCTATAAACGAAGTATATAATCTAATTAGCTAAGCTAATAAAATTTAACTTAATCTTAAAAAAAACTAATTACTTATACTAGTATATTCTTATAAAATATTCTATTAAGCTACTACTTAGGTAGGTTTAAGATTAAAAAATAAATATCTAGACTATAAATAAGTCTCTAATAAGTTCTAATCTAATATAATCTAATATATAAAGTTACTACTCTGTTATATATTATATAAAGTAGTAAAAATAAGCATCTAAAGGTAAATATAGTAGATATATTATAGAGTAGATTATTATACTTATATAGAAATACTATATAGCTAAAAGAGATTTAAAGAAACTATATAGTATAAAGATTATAAGGTATATACTAATAAACTATAACTTACACTATAAGTTAAGAAGCTTAGAATAAATTATAAAGCTATAGTATACTAATTTCTTATAATTATATATACTTAAAATATTTTAAGATTAAAATTAATAAATTGTCTTTCTATTAGTGCGTGTTAATTTAAACCTATTTTAGTTTAAAAATAGATTAAAAATTATTTAAGAAGAAGACAAGAATAATCTTTATATTAGAATAGCTTTACCTTACCTATTAAGGCTTAGTATAATAGTTAAAAATTAAAAATAAAGCCTTGTATTCTAAGCTTTAGAATCTACTATTATAAGTAATATAATAAGTAATAAATATTAGTTATATATTAGTCTCTACTAAATATAGAATTAGTATATTAGATATAGAGAAATTATTTCTTATAGTTAGATATTATTTATTATCTTTATGTAGTAAGTCTTATTAAATTTTACTTTTTATATTAGCTTAAGTTTTTTAATCTATTATCTAGAATAAGAACTTATAATAAAATCTTTTTAGAAAGAATATAAATTTTATTATATATTTCTTAGAGGTACTAGTGTTTCTTAGATTTTAATTTTTATCTCTACTTATAACCTATAGACTCTTAGTTATAATAATAAAATAGTAAAGAGTTACTAATTAAAGCTTTTTAAGTATATATTGTAAAGAATAGATAGGTAACAAGAACTATTCTCTAATAATAGAATATAGCTTTGTTAGAACAAAGTAGTTAAATACTATAATAAATAGTATAACTAATAAAGATTGCAATAAAGTAATTATAAAGTAGATAATAGATAAAAGGTAATAATATTATTACTAAGTAAATAATAATTATAGAGAATTACTATTTCTTTTATAGAAAATAGCTACTAGAATAATTACGTAAATATCTACCTATTTCTACCTAAAGAGAAGAAATTTATAATTAAATCTACTTAATTTCTAGATTTATAATCTAAGTCTGCTAAATTTTTCTTATCTTCTAGATTTATAATCTAGACTAGTACTAATTATATTAGTTTATACGTTATATTATATAGACTAATAATTAGTTTATTACTAGATCTTTTAGTAATTGCAAAAAGAGAGATAAAAAAGATAAGAGTTATTATCTTACGTAATAACTCTAATATTAACTAGGCTAAGATAGATAAAGGTGTTTTAGAATCCTCTAGTATAGTAGATTAAAACTAGCTACTAAAATATTTATTACGTAAGTAATTAGATTTACTAGAAATTTTTCTAATTTATTAAGAAATAATAATAAGTGTAATCTTAATAAAGCTTAATAATAAAGAGATAATAATAACTAAGTTATTATAATCTTTACACACTCTCTTAAGCTACAGTTCTAATAACTAAATAATTAGAAGATATAAGTAGTTTTTATAACTAACTTATTAATAATAATTTATAAGAAGTTTTAATAACTATCTTAAAACTAAAAACCTATTTCTATTTCTATTTCTATTTGCTAATATAAATAGTTATATAATAGAAACTAAATATAAAGCCTAGACTAGAATCTCTAAGGTATAAGAACTTAGAGGTTAAAAACCTAAGCCCTGTATTAATAGTATTAATATACTTTTTTTATTATTATAAATAATAATAATAATAACTAGTTATAAATAATTAATATAGTTTAACTAAACTAATTCTATTTATAAAATCTTTAAATTTAGAATAACTAGTAGGTTTAGTTAGATTATCTACTAGAATAGTACTAGTATTTTTATAAACTAGATTTATTTTATTATCTAGTAGATTTTCTCTAATAAAGTAATAAGTTATATCTACGTACTTAGTTCTAGCGTAAAAAACAGAGTTTTTAGCTAGTTTTATAGTACTTAAAGAATCTATTTTAATAATATTAGTTCTATTAAAAATAGACCTAAATTCTTTAATAGAATTATTATTAAAAAGATCTTTAATAAAGTTATTAAAATATAAACTTTCTTTAGTAGCTTCTTTTAAAGCTATATGTTCTACTTCTGCACTAGAAATAGCTATAGTTTATTATAGTTTTGAAATCTAACTAATAGCTATATTATTATTATAATTACTTTTAGAATTATTTAAAATAAATATATTACCTATAGTAGATTTTTAAGAATCTAAATTACCTCTCTAATCTAAATTACTAATACCTAATAAATTAATACTATTATTAATACTATTAATAGTATTATTATTAGAATTATTAGATTCTAAAGATTGTAGAGTTAAATCTAAGCTAAAATTACTAGTCTTTAATAAATAACTAAATATAAAATTTAAGTATTTATAATATTCTAGACTAGAATTAGATATAAATCTAGCTAGGTAATTAATACTATAAACTAGGTTAGGCCTAGTAAATATAGTTAAATAAATTAAACTACCTATTTCTTAATAATAGTCTTTAATAATAGAACTATCTTCTAGATTTTTAGATAATTTAACTTCTATAGGCAAAGGTATAGATTTAGACTTATTTAATAGCTTATTATATTTAAATAATAGCTTTTTAATAAAGCTTCTTTACGTTATAATTAAAGATCTCTTAGATCTATCTCTAATTATTTCTACGTCTAGAAATTCTTTAATCTCTTCTAAATTAGTTATTTCTAATTTAGAAGTTCTAGTTAAATCTTTATATAGATTATTAACTAGATTTATATTTTTAGTAAATACTAATATATTCTCTACGTGTATAGCTAATATAATAGGTTTAGTATTATGTATAAAGATACTATTATCTATATTTAAAACTTTAAAATCTAGTTATTCTAGAATTTTAGTTAAAAATAATTACTACTACCTAGAAACTTATTTTAAACTATATAAAGCTTTATTTTATTTATAAACTAGATTATTATAGTCTTTATTTAGAATAGTTTTATTAATAAAATCTATTAAGGTTTTATCTATAATATCTTTTAAAGCTTCTTTTAAGATATATTCTTCTAGGCTTATAGGTAATTATATATAGATATTATTATTATCTATTTCTATATTAGAAAAAGCTTATTTAATATTCTAAGTATAGATTTTTTAATCTAAATAGTAGAATATAGCTAATAATAGCTTAATAATACTAGGTTTACTAGTAGAAGCAAAAGTTTCTTTATAATTAATATTATATTTTTATAAAAACTCTTTAGCTACCTATCTAGCTTTATATTTTTTTAATAGTATTATCTAAGTTTAATTTCTTAGAAAGAACCTATCTACCTTTAGTAATATTAATATTATTAGGTTTATTTATTATATTCTAAGTATTAGTTTTAATAAAATTATCTACTTCTATTTTTATAGCAGCTAGATATAGATCTTTATCTTTTCTACGTAATACTTCTTTATAACTTTTAAGTTCTATTAAACTATTATTACTAGTATTTAAAATATTCTTTATAATAGAATTCTTATAAAGAGTATTCTAATTATTTTTACTAGTACTAATATTTAATTTACTATTAAAGCTATTATCTTCTATAATAATAGTAGAGTTAATAGCTAGTTTATCTTTAGAATAATTATTATCTAGTTCTACTAAACTATTATTATTATTAGAAGAAATAACTCTTTTATTAGAGTTATTATTATTATTATTAATTAATAACTTATCTTTAGAATCTTTAAATTTAGAGTTATTATTTATAATAATATTACTTTTACTATTATTAATAATAATTTTATTATTATTATTACTAGTAATAGATTCTATTTTACTAAAGTCTTCTTGTATAATATTATTATTAGAAGAAGAAAGATCTTCTAGTTTTGTAAATATCTTATTAATATTTATATTATTATTAGGTTTATAATAATAACCTTCTATAATTTTATAATCTCTAGCTTTAATAGTCTTTTTATTACTAGAATTATATAATTTATAGATATTAGAACTACTAAATTCTATTAAATAATAAGAACTAGCTCTACTATCTAGTTTTTTAATTAAACTAGTAGGTTCTTTATAATAAGTTAAAGATCTAAAAATTCTAATATTATTAATATTAGGTATTTCTTTATATTTTAACTTATAAGGCGTCTTAAAATTAATAGA
>JAFVMD010000077.1:0-19460 GCA_023758005.1 Alternaria sp. BMP 0032 | reverse complement strand
GAGAATATATATATAAGATATATATAGAGTATATATAGTAGACTATATATATAGAATACTCTTATAGAATAGATAAATAGAGAATATATTTATAGAATCTATATATCTAATACGTATATAGAATATATAAATTAAATATATATATATAAGATATATAAATAGAATATATACCTAGAATATATATATAGAATACGTATATAGAATACGTAGATAGATTATAGTTATAAGTTACTAATCTTAGGTAAACGTGTATACACGTCTATATTAAAGTTTTAATATCTATAGCTAGAGGTAAAAAGTAATAATAAAGCTATTAAACTAAAGATAGTTATTATTAATTACTATTATACTAGAAAGAAATCTCTTCTTTTTTTTATACCTTATTATTTTTTATCTATAGATCTATAAGTCTATTTCTTAACTCTTAATTCTATATATTATAAATATTTAGAAAGAGAGAAATAGACCTACTTCTAGAGTTCTTTTCTCTAAAGATAAACTCTTCTATACTAGAATATATACTAATATTCTAGACCTAGCGTATACTATTCTTAGTTATTACTAGAAACGCACTATTTAGATTAGAATATAGAACTATCTAATAGTACGTAAAAAACTTAGTATATAGAGTTTTAGTAAACTACTTAGTAAGTTTCTCTAACTAATCTATCTTTCTAATCTTAGTATATAGCGTTCTTAATTAGTTATAATATATTAAAGTCTTCTAGTAATTTCTTTAGTAGAATATCTTTTTTCTAGTCTTTATATACTTTAATTTCTCTTCTATCTATAGCTATATAAATAACTATTAAGATTTCTTAGTAAGTTTTTAAGATCTAGAAACTACGTTTATTATATCTAATAAAGCTAAACTTAGCCTCTTCTATATAAAGAGAATATTATTCTCTATAGTATACTTAAGAGCCTTCTCTTATATTAAATATATCTATTAGAAACGTATCTAGATATTAACTTAATATACCTTTAATAGCTTATATACTAAGAATTTTAGTATTTTCTTCTTAAGATATCTATCTTTAATAGTAACGTATAGAAAACTTATATATCTTTCTTTCTCTTTAGTCTAGTCTATTATAAGAATATATATATTAGAATACTATAATAACAAACGCTTATTAATATAGTCTATAAGATAAGAATCTACTTTACTATAAAACTTAAGCGTATTCTAGTCTACTATATTCTTCTAAATCTAGATATAACTATACGTTAGTAGTGTATATTTAAAGCTCTAGCTATATAGAGAGTAATCTTTATCTAAACTTTTCTTCTTTATAATCTAGAGTACTAGATATTAAGAGTAGTAGCTATTAAAGAGCTACTTAAGATACTAGATAATAACATATATTAGTTAGGTATACTTAATAGAATAGCCTATAGTAGATATAGTAACTACGTAGATCTCTAAGAGAAAGATATACTTATTATAGTTTCTATATAAATAGCTTATAAATACTAGAGTAGAAATTATCTATACTATCTTAGATCTATTAGTATAGTATAGTAGGTTATAATTTAGATTTACTCTATAATATTTCTATACTTAGCGTTTAATACTATACTATAGTTATTATATTACTCTAAACTCTAGCTAAATACTATAGAAAATATTAATCTTATAGATTAGAATCTTACTAACTTTCTCTTTAGACGCGTCTATAGTATTAAACGTATATTTATACTTTTAAGACTCTATTAACCTAGAGCTTAAAATAGCGCTTTAGTATATATTCTAATCTATATAGATATTAGCTAATATATCTTCTCTAAAAGAGTAGCAGCCTATAGTGTCTAAGAGTATCTTATTATATCTATAGAACTACCTAAACAAGAAGCTACTCTTGCGTAGATAGTAGTTCTTTAGAAATTTCTAATTAGTACTTATAGTATTCTATAATATAGCTACTATAAATATCTATATTAATCTTACTTTTCTATTAAATCTATCTTCTTAAAATCTATTTATAATTTAGTTTATATAATAGCGTCTCTAGTTATTAGTAATTATATTATTTATATACTTTCTAATTCTTATTAGTAGATCTAAAAATGTAGCTACTATAATTACTTCTATATCTAAAGCAAATACTTTATTAGAAATATATTTCTTATTAAATAGACTTTCTAATATATTATTAGTATAATCTATACTCTCTAGAAGATTTATCTTAGATATCTAAGCTTTAATACTCTTAATATCTACTAGAATAACTAGGTCTCTAAAATAGGCTAAGAACTATATACTATTAAGAATTTTAATTATCTTATTCTAAACTTTACTATTATATTTATTAGCTAGGTTAAAATAATATATTTACTTTTTATTATTATCTTAAGTATATTACTCTTTAGATCTTACTCTTATATTAATATCTATAAGATTCTATATATATAGAATATATCTAATATTACTAGAGAGTATATACTTAAAAAGAGTAGGCTAAAGAACTTTATTATAAAACTACTTCTCTTAAGACTTACTTAAGAATATTATTAGATTTATATTATTATATAGCTATAGAAAGTCTAATATAATAAGGTTTTATAGAGTACTCTATATATAGCTAAGGTATATCTAGAGAAGATCTCTAAACTTAAGATTACTAGAGATACTCTTTCTCTTTGCGTTATTAATTTTTATATATATTAGTATATATAAGGCTATTTTTATATAACGTAAGATATTATAGATAGTATAGACTATAAAAGTTAATTAAATTACTCTAAGACTAGTTAGAAAGAGTATTAAACTATTAGTATTAGTCGTGCTATATAATTAATAGATACTAATATTATTATATTCTAGATAGAGATATATATACTTTAGATTTAAATCTAACTTATTTATACTCTAGAACTAAGTTATAAGAATATAAGCTTCTAAGTGTACGCTACGTAATACTCTAATATACTAGAGAAATTACTTATTAGTAAGACTAATAGTAGCTATAAAACCTTTATTCTAGCCTCTAGAATTATAGATTTTCTATAGATTATAATATTCTCTACTCTAAAAATTATAATTATAGAGCGTAGTAGCGTATATCTTATATCTATATCTATTCTACGCTTCTATAAAGAATAGTAGTAAGTAGACTACTACTTTTCTAATAATATTAAGCTTTTCTTCTCTATTCTTTTCTTAATACTACTTTTTTTATCTTAGTAGCTTTACTACTAACTAAGACTCTTTAAGCTTCTTAAAGCGCCTTCTTTTATAATAATAATTATTACTATCTTCTATATTATTATCTACCTTCTAGTTAATAGTAGTAATATTATTAATACTACTATAGACTAAGAGTAATACTATATCTAATAGTAGAATTATATCTACCTAAGTAGGTATAGAAGGTAGATCTTATAGTTATAATACTTCTTTACTATAATTAGATAGATTATTATTATCTAAGTTCTATCTATTAACTTTTTTAACTATAGTCTTCTAACTAGCTATAATATCTATCTTAGTATTATTATCTCTATCTATAAGACTATATTTCTCTCTATATTTAGATACTATAATTTAGAATAGCGTATATAAGATAGGTAGCGCTTTTATACGCGTTAGAGTAATAAAGGCTTAAGATACTAGTTTCTAGAACTAGTAAGTAAGAGATTAATTATATAGAGTAAGAAAATTATAAAAAGATAAATCTTTTACTAAATAGTAGTAAACTTAAGTTATAATTAGCTAAATAGAGGTATTTAGGTTCTAGGTAGAGTTATAAGTATAACTCTACGTGCTTATAGCTTCTAGAAACTTATATCTAAGTCTAGAGTACGCGTTTAAGATATAGATAATAAGTTTTTTAGCTATATATTAAGAATGCTTATACTACTACTAAAGCTATAGAATATATAGTTCTTCTTAGTAGGTTTTTACGTCTACTTCTTAGGTAGAACTATAGTAAAGATTCTATCTACGTAAGATTATAAGGTATAGAAGTAGATATAGATATACTAGAGTATAGTAGTTAATACGCAACTATAATACGCTGCTAAACCTTACTAAATCTCTTATTAAAGCTACTCTAGCTATATTATATAATATAAGATCTTAATAAAATTATTAAAAGTATAATCTTTTATATTTAGTTATAACCTTAATATACTAATAGAGAATAAAAACCTATATAAATATATCCCGCTGTAACTATAGCTTACGCTTTCTACTAAACTTAAAATTATAACTTTTATTCTACTTCTTAGGTACTTAATCTCTATCTTCTTCTATAAATATAACTATTACTATTAATATATTCTTATTAGAATATATTTTATAAACCGTAATTTTTGCCTATACGCTCTAGAAGTATACTATAGCTAAAATATATTTATTATTAAACCTTACTTAGTTCTCTATTAGATTAGATCTAGTATAATATATCTTTACTCTTCTAGCGCAATAGTTAGAGGCCTTATCTAATATCTCTACTATAAATTTACTTTTAATCTCTACTATAAAGATCTTTATAAGTTTCTAAGTAATAAAAATAGTAAATAGTACTATCTCTTTAGGCTTAACTCTATAAAAGTAGAGTATAGATAAGTATAGATTAACTATAAAGACTATATATAGCGTAAGAGATAGATAACTACCTATATAAAATAGTAACTCTACTTTTCTAATTTTAATTACTTATAGATTTCTCTTATTAGAGGTTAGAGTATCTATATATCTTGCCTACTAATTTCTATAAGCCTCTATAGTACTAGAGTTATATATAGCTCTACTCTTTATATTATAAAACTTAAGTTAGTTATTATATTTCTCTAGTCTACCTAATCTACTATATATATTATAGATATTCGATATAGTAAATACGTAAAAACTAAGTATTAGTATAAGACTACTATAAGAAACTATATAAAAGAACTTCTTATAGCTCTCTTAATTACCTAATTCTTATATATATTAATAACTACTTATTCTATAAAAACAAGAGTCTTAATTATACTAATATCTATAGTATCTAAGATAGTGCGCGCTATTAGTATCTAGTAGATTAGATTTCTAAGAATACTATACTTTTATTATATAATAGATTCGTATATATATAAGCTAGAGTAATAAGAGCTAGATACTATATAATATCTATTCTTTATTATAGTTCTAATAGATAGAAAGAGTAATAGTTTAATTTAATATAGTAGATAGTAAAGTTATAGATTTCTACTAGTTAACTTAGAATTAGGTATATATTAAGATCTATATTATCTATAAAATAAAACTCTTATATAGTCTATAGCTATTATCTCTAAATAGAAGTTTAGTATAATCTTTACTTCTGCGCCTATAATACTATTATACTTAATAATCTTTTTATAATATTTTCTATAACCTCTATAATAAATAATAAAATAGTTATAATATATTCTAGTATAAAATATTATATCTATAATAATATATTTTTTTTAGTGTTAACCTCTATAGACGTAAAAATATACCTAGATAGCTTTAAATATATCTATCTTTATTCTATATCTAAGAGTTATTATAGTTACTATATATACTACTAATATAGATAGAAAGTAATCTAACACTAGAGTAACGCGCTATAAAGATTAACTATAATCTAGAAAATAGCTTAAACTAGCGTATACTTTAAATAGCTATACCTAATAGTAGTTACTAAGAATTTAACTAATAGTTAATATATCTATAAGTAGAATCTAATAAATGCTATATTACGTTAGACGCGCCTTACGCCTAACTTTAAAGCTATCTAGATAATAAAATATTACTAGATAGATAGTATATAAGAAAGATAGTAAATTATAGAAATACTACTTAACTATATCTTATATATTCTATTATCTATTTATATAAAACTTACTAGGTAATATAGCGCTAACTAGTTAAAGTAGCCTATTATAGGTAAGTAATAGTTCTCTCTATCTATCTCTTACTATATTTCTCTTATTCTATAATAGTTTTCTCTATAGTAGATATATTAACTTGTAAAAAGTAATCTATACTAGTAATAGTACTTATAAGTCTATCTAGAATATAATATCTATCTATTATATAGTAACCTTTGCGTATATACTTATATAAAGTACTATGTCTAGAGTATAAGAGTTTTAATTCTATTTTACTAGTACGTAGTATTAGTTCTATAGAATAGCTAGATCTATTATATCTTTATAATATAACTAGATCTAGCGTATATATAGTAGTAATAATTTAATATAGCTAATAGTATTATACTTATATTCTAATAGTAATATATTAAGTATAATACTATATGTAATTGCTATATCTCTAAGTTTAATATAACTATTCGCTCTAGCTAGAAAGTATTTAGAAAAGCTATTAGAGTAATCTTAATAAAGCTTTTAAATCTTATTATAGAAGCGTAAAAACTTATAGTTAGACTTAGTTTTAATCTATTCTATCTCTAGATATATAGTAGTAAAGACTTAGAATCTAGAATATAATAGATTAGTTGCGTATTTTTATACTCTTTATTAAAGACTTATAAGCGTAGATTCTTATAGAAAAAAGCTATAATATCTAAAAGTAAAACTAACTAATCTATAAGAGCTATATTAGTTATTAGAAAGCTTAAGCTTATAATAGTAAGCTTTAGAATAATATAGATATAGCGCGTCTATTATATAAGATAGAGAGACTTATAGGCTAGTATAAAAATTAAAATAATATATATACAAAAGACTATAATTAAAGAATAATAGAATCTAAAAGTAATATAAAATATTAGCTTTAATATATTTATAATACTATATTATATATTAGATAACTTATATATATAGGCTATAATCTTTGTAAATAGTAGAGATAAACGTATATATATATTTACCTACCTAGAGATAGCTTAACGCGTAGAATTAGTAGAAAGATTATATATATAGATTCTATATATAGATACTTTAAATAGAATACTTATAAAGAATCTATATATATAATATATATACTAAATCTATAGATTAGATCTACGCGTAGAATCTACACTAAGAATTTATATATAGAATACGTATATTATTAACTCTAGAATATAATTTTTCTTATAAGTAGACTATGCGTATCTACGTAATATTAGAAAATCTATTATGCCTACCTAGGTTATATATAGAGTTATAGTATTATTTATTAAGTATATATAAAGATAAAGATAGAAACTCTATTATCTAATTATACGGCTAAACTTTATTAGCTATTTTAAGCTTTTAACTAGGTAAGAATAGCTATATATCTAGTATTATTTCTACTATCTCTAGGTATACTAAACTATATTTATAGCTTCGAGTAGTATTTCTTTATATTTAGCTTTAATATACTTATTTTAACTCTAACTAGATTATATTAGTATTATTATAAGAGTGTTAGATCTACTTCTAACCTTATTAACCTTATTCTCTATTTACTAATACTTATATAACCTCTCTTTATAGTATACTAGTAGAATTAGACTATATCTATATATTATTAAATAAAGAGTATACTAGTAATAGTTAATAGTTATATTTATACCTAATTATTATATATTCTATAATATAAAAACTAAACTAAACGTAGATTAAAAAAGCTATTAATAATATCTAAGAACTAATATATAATCTTACTCTAGCCTATAAATATATACGTACTGCGTATCTTATATATAAGTTATCTTTATACCTATCTAATCTAGTTTTATATACTAACTAAATATAGTTAATATAGATAAGATTTAAGTATAGAATATATATAGGCTATAAGGCAAGGTATATAAACTATAGGTAGAGTACCTTAGTAACTAATAGAATTTAGTATACGCTAGGTAGAAAATAACTAGGTAGCTTATATAAGAAGTTAGAATTATCTCTCTCTAATTCTATTTATACTCTATTACTTTATATATAATCTATAACTACGTAGTTAAGAATAATATATAGAATCTAGACGTTATAGGTTAATTAAGCGTAGTTACTATAATATATAAGATAGACCTTTAATAAGAGCTACTCTTTATATATATATCTAAATTTACGTATAATAGAAACTTATATTATCTATCTAGGCTCTAGTTAAGTTTAACCTCTCTAGTTACCTTACTATAAAAATAGTCTATTATAGTAAGTAGTATATAGCACTATTTAGCTCTTACACTAAGTTATAGATATAGAACTTTTTTTATCTAACTATATTATATAATTATAATAAAGCTTTATAATATTATCTACACTATAACTAATATCTAAAGAGAATACGCGCCTATAGTATTATATAAAATATTACCTATCTATATACTATAGATAATATATCTATTACTAGTATATATTCTTTTAGAGACTTTTACTATATACCTAGTTATCTATCTTAGTAACCTAAAATAATTATATAAACGTATTTTTTATAGTATAGATAGTACTACCTAAATACTATAACTAAAGTAAACTATATAATAGAGTTACTTTAAGTTTTATCTAAGGCGTAGTAAGACTATTCTATTATAGATACTAGAGTAATAAGCCTACTATCTAGGCTAAAAAGATATTACGTAACTATTCTATTGCGCTACTCTACCTATAGAGGCATTATTAGTAATTCTATATTTACGTAATATCTATAAACTTTACTATAAAGTACCTTATTACCTAGAGCTACTACTTCTAGTATAATAACTTATACTATTATTAGTATATTAGAACTCTAGAATTTTATAATAGTAGGTTTTATACTATTACAAAATTAACTTTATTCTAATATCTATTTTCTAGCTCTAGGCTTAAACTACTATCTACTATTCTCTACTAGAAGATAATCTAATAGAAAAGAAGATATTTAAAGTGCTATTTTATAGTATATTTTGCTACTACTATAATTATTAGGCGTCTCTAACTAGTTAGCTCTTTATCTACTTAGCTATAATATTAAAGTAGATATAGTATTTATAGACTATAGTATATAGATAGATATAATTATAATATAGGTCTTTTAATAATAAAGCCTTCTTATATATAAACTATCTACCTTAGTAGAGTATATAGAACTAGATCTATTGCCTATTCTTTTACTTAGTCTATAGTATACTATACTAAGCTATAAGCCTATAGACTTTATATATCTAGAATACGCTAGTAGCTCTATAAGACGTTCTACTTCTACTCTATCTATTATCTTTAGAAAAGAGAGAAATATAGCGTAATATAATATAGATATAGACGTAAGTTTAAGAGAGGTAGAAGCTAATATTATATCTATATCTAAGTATAACGTAGACTTTATAGAAGATAGCTAAGTTACCTATAAGTAGATATTATAGCTATCTATTTTCTAAGTACTTTAGTTATTATAGCTATTAATAGTGCTATACTCTAGTATATAGTAACCTCTATAGCGTTCGCGTAAAAAAAGGCAAGTTATTAGTAGTAAGTAAGAAAAAACTAATATAAAGAAAGTATTCTATAAAAATACCTAGATCTATAAACTTTAGTTCTCTAGTAAATAATTTATATAAAGTTAGACTAAAGATACTTTTCTTATTTTATTTTATATACGCCTCTATCTTTATAGTCTATATAACTACTAAAAGTTTAGTATTACGTAGTAGTCTATATATAACTACTTAGTAAATTTTATATTCTTACTAAGCGTTAAATATTTATAGATAGTATCTATAGATATAATATAATGCTCTATCTTCTATATCTTTCTATATCTCTTAGTATATTAGCGTAATAGTAGCTTTAGGTAACTATATTTATTTAGTATCTACTATAATAACTAACTAATATACGCTTTATTATATACGTAAGTAAGCTTTATACCTCTTATATAGCTAGGTACACTATAGCTAACTCTATTATAGTATTATTAAAAGATAAGCTATTAGTTCTATAGTATAAAGATAATACTAAAGAAATGTACTATAACTACTATTCTACGTAGAATTACTAATATTTTTAATAAGATCTATTCTATCTCTACTCTATAATCTATTCTGCTTTATAAAGAAATTTTATAACTATCTATACTACTATTATACACTAAAATAAATACTAACTATATCTATACTAATTTAGAACTTATATATAATAGCTCTTATATAAGTAGAGACTATCTAGACTATAGAAGTAGTATAGCGCTATTACTATCTAGAAAATAGAGGTTTCTATCTATAATATCTAATATATAACTCTTATCTAAGAGAGTAAAGTATAATAGAGTAAGTAGTACTAATAAGTTTATCTCTTTACCTATAGCTATAGATAAAAGCTTACTAAGAGTTAATATAATAAATAATTAGTTAGGTAGCCTATAAGAGCTATCTAATAGTATAGATAAATAGAAGGCGCCTAAGCTAAAGTATAATACTAATTATAGCTACTTACTTTCTAAGTTTATAAAAAAAAAAAATAATATACTCTTTATACTAGAATAACTAGCGCTAGACCTTAATTATAAGGCTTAAAATATAGAGCTTTAAGTATAGACACTATAGTTCTAGCTATAGAACTCTTACTCTAGTATATCTATAGCTAGAGATTAAAACTATAATATACTATTAGATAAGATCGCGGCTAAAATAGCTAGACTATTCTCTACCTCTATAGTAGTAAAACTAGTAAACTCTACTATAAACGCCTCTAAGAATTCTATTCTTATAATAAAGCTCTAACACTATATTACTTAATCTACTAGCCTAAAAGATATTATATATTTAATTAATAAAAAAACGCAATATTATAAAATTATTATCTATCGCGATTAATTCTTTTAGCGCCTATATAGTCTTAAAGTAGATATCTTTATAAGTAGTATAAAGTAAATCTATTTATTTAGTAAGATAGAGGCTACTAATATTATAAATCTACTATTTACTAATTTAATTAGGTAGCCTACTATAAAGTAGGTCTAAGATCTTCTTATAGAATACTATAAGCGCCTAGAGTATTATACTAGACTAGAAGAGATTACGTAGACTAATTAAATTATCTATACTAAGTCTACTTTATAGCTATTTAGAGATCTATTTAGCTCTTTATTACGTAGTAACTAATATACGCTCTATAGAATAGATTCTAAATAAGGCTCTATCTATTATAATATAATTAAGAGTCTTATTAAAAGTATTAAGATTTATTAGATATATATATCTATTATAACTTAGGCTAAAGAGAATAATCTAGATATTACCTAGTTTCTTCTATTATATAGCTATTAAGATAAGAAACTAAAGATAGTAGCGTAACTTTTTATTTATAATATAATAGAATATAGCTAAGCTATACTTAAACTATAGATTTAGTAGTATAAAATTATTACTTTTATAGTATAGCTATTTAGAAATAGTATTATATCTATATTCTCTATATACGCTATTTAGATATAAGTAAAGTCTACTATTATTTAATTTAGTAAAGATACTAATTACTTTATTATAGATTACGTAAATAGAGACTATAGCGTATAAAAGTAGTACTCTAACTCTACTATAAGATATTCTTTAAGCTTACGTTAGTTTATAGAGTACTAGAGACTTATATATACTAATCTATTACTAATAGTTTCTCTATACCTATAGTTTCTAGTAGCCTCTTAGTAAATATTCTTTTAGTTAAGCTTATTAATAGCGCGGTAGTCTATATATATTATCTAACTCTATCTATACTAGTAAATAGTTACTCTACTTATAATATTATAGATAATTATACTATATATACTAGCTAAGTATTAATAACTATTTCTAGTATATAAGTACTATAGTCTATTATTATTTAGAGATACTTTCTTTATCTTAAAAACTATATAGAGAGTAACCTACGCGTACTTATTTATATATATATATATCTAATAGAATTACTACTTTTCTATTCTTTTACTTTTCTAATCTTAGTAATTAGAGGTAAATTTAGTTTTACTACGCTAATATCTAATTACTTCTTTGCTTTATAGAGATACTACCTATCTATTAAGCCCTTTTAAATACTACTTATATTAGATTAGTTATTATATTTAGCTATAAAGTAGTTAGAGTATTATATCTTTATATTCTAACTATATTATATTAGTTAGTTACTTAGCGTTTAGAGATAAGATAATTATATATCTTAAAAGTTACTTTAATATATAACTATTACTCTAGTAGTAGCTATAGCTAACTCTTATTCTTCTCTTATATTAGTAAAATAGCTCTACTAATCTTTCTCTTAATCTTATAGTTCTAATCTAGTCTAATATATACTAACTTAAAGTTATACTCTACGTATAGGTATTCTAATTACTATTCTAGATCTTGCGTAGATATATACGCTGTAATAGTAGTTATAGTATCTTCTTTGCCTAAAGTAATAGAGGTATAAAGTATATCTATAGAATATACTAAATAGTTACTAGGCTCTAAGAGAACGCACTATACTATTCTATTTAGCTAATTAGACTTATTAAAGCGTTAGCTTATATTATACTCTAGCTAGTAGACCTAGAGTTTCTATCTAACTTAGATATAGACTATAATTACAAAACCTCTCTACTTAATATAGGCTAGAATCTATATACTAACTTTATTAGAATTAATAATAATAGACTATTATTATATAAATTATAGTATATACGTAGTAATCTTATAGTATAATATCGCTAGTATATAGTGCAATATTAGTAGACGTAGAAGCAATATTAGCTATAGTAAGTATAATATTAGTAGGCCTAGAAGTAATATTAGATAAGTAATATTACCTATTTTAATCTAAATTCGCAATTTAAATTATTTCGCTCGTAATATAACTATATAGATAAGACTATTCTCTAAATTATAAGTATTTTAGAAATCTTATAATTCTAGAAGTATTCTTTCTTACTATATTACTTATAGATATTAATCTAAGTTATAACCTATTAAATATAAAGCTATAAGTAAGTATAGTCTTAGAATTATATATATTCTAAAAACTTTATAATTCTAGAAGCGCTTTTATTATAACTACTCTCTTGCTATCTTATTTACTCTCTAATTATTTTAAGAACTATAACTTTATAATTTCTAAATACCTTTTTCTAAGCTAACTTACTTACTACGCTACTCTTTCTTATACTACTATCTATAATTCTTAATATACTATTAAGCAGCGCTAATAAATTAGTACCTTAGAAATAATATAGCTTCTTAAGAAAAGTATATTCTATTAGTAGATTCTAGTTATATATATACTTAACTACTAACTACTTAATTCTTATTACTAACTTAACTACTAGCTTATTATATTTAAATACTATTTCTACCTACTATATAACGCAAGCTTACGTAATCTTTCTCTTAACCTAGTTATTTAGATTTATACTATATAGTAGTAATATAAAGATACTAATTATTCTAAATTACTTTTTAAGAATATTCTAGTACTTACTCTAATCTAGGTACTCTCTAAACTTAATCTAAAGCTTTCTATTCTTCTCTTTTATAGCTATTCTCTCTAATTTCTCTTTATATATAAGTATAAATAATATCTTTTTTATAATACTACTATACCTTTACCCTCTTTAACTTATTTCTATACTCTATCTTCTTATTTTCTTATATATCTACTTATATTTCTTATAAAATATATCTATCTTCTAATATTATTATATTTAACTTACTATTATATTAGCGTAAGTTTATTAGACCTTAAAGTACTTCTTTCTTAACTTATTAGTTTCTAGTTCTACCTATATTTCTAGTAGTACTATATTAAGAGTCTATACTAACTATTAAGTAAGCTATATACCTAGTATATAAGAAGTAAAACTAAAACTCTTATCTTTAACTAGTTCTAGCTTATTAAAGAGCTATAAACTTTTTACTCTCTATTACTTCTATAAAATAAAGATAGTAGCCTAATCTTTAAATACTTCTATTATCTCTATAGCTCTTGCTATTTTAATTATATAAGTAATTATATTTAAGTCTACGTTTAGTATTTATTAAGCCTATTAATAATAACGTTACTCTTTAACTAATATTGCCTCTAGATTTTAAATAGTTTTCTAATTCTAGATACTTGCAATTATTTATATAAGTTAAAGATTAAGATAATTAACTATATCTTTATTAATATACTTAGTTATCTTTTTCTACTTACGCTTTAATTCTAGCTGCGTATTAGATATATATTTATTATTTACATACTAACTATATAGCTTCTCTTATATATCTTTATCTTATACGCTTCTAAGTAGATAGTTATAATTATAATTAAGAACTTTAAGAAGCTTAGGTTTAGAAATATTTTAATATATCTATTATAGAGTATCTATTAGACTTTATAATATAAACACTATATATAGAACTAAGTTATCTAGAAAATAAATAAACGTTGCTAGTTTTATGCTAGGTAGGCTATTCTAAATAGCTTACCTAATTACCTATAGATCTAGCAGGTTATCTATAATAGTATTAGAGATAATATAGAATATAGAATAAGTTACTATATCTACTAGTAGTAGTTATATTATTATGTATAGTATTAAGTAAATATAAAAAGGTATTTCTACGTAGTTAAACTAGAAAGATAGATCTACTAACTCTACGTCTATACCTTTTTTAGTTAGCCTATAGCTATAGCTCTATTTTAGATATACTACTTAGCTTAGTTTCTACTACGCCTACGTAAAACTACGGCGTAGTCTTTATTTTAATCTAAAATTTATATTTAAATTATCTCTTTTGCTTTTACTAATATACTACCTAATATATTAATTCTAAAATAACTTATCTATAACTATAAGTATAGAGCTCTAATTTACTCTATCTATAGTATTATTATTTTCTCTTAAACTATCTTATTCTATTTTAAAAACTAATATTAAACTAATATTACTACGTCTAAACGCTGCCTTATTCTTAGCGCTATTATAGCTATATAAGAAGATCTTAATTTAAAGACTAAGTATAGTAATTTTAATATTCTATTAATAGCTATTTCTATTATATATAGTCTTACTATCTATATAAAATCTTATTACTATAATTAATATAGTACTATAATAGAAGGCGCTAATACTAGTAGTAATATATAGTTATATCTATAAAACTAATATATTTTATTTAGATCTAATTTACTATAATATATTAGTAGCACTAACTAGTATTTCTCTTATATTAGAGAAGTTACTAGCTAACACTTCTTTATAGGCGTTCTATCTACCTACTAAAATACTAGTCTTATAAAATACTTTAAAGTGTATAAATCTAATATATCTAACTATAGTAATATAGAAGTAGATATCGCGACTTTCTCTTCTAATACTTCTATTAACTAGAGTAGTAGTCTATCTTAATCTAAATCTCTACCTAAAGTTACTAATACTATATTACACTATATGTAGATTACTATACTACTATAAACTATATCTTATCTTTATAAGTAGCTATAGGTAGCTAAGTAATAGACTATAAGTAAGTATAATAAATCTCTTATATAGATTTTAATCTACTCTAATATTTCTATAAATCTATAGATTATATATATATTATTTCTTACTATACTAGAGAGTATATTATAGAAGCGTATAGTATTATACACTACGCCTCTAGTAGAAAAATTAGACTATAAGATATACTTACTCTATAATATAGTAAAGACTATAGCCTAAATCTAGTAGAATATTATAGCTTAGAGTAGCTAGTATACTTATATCTACGTAGTTAAAGAATACTCTTAAGATATTCTACTATACCTACTTACGCCTTACTAGAACTTTAACCTTTACTATACTACTACTATATAAAAGATATTTCTTTTCTTCTATTATATATTTAAGTAATATTACTATACGCTATTAATATTATATCTAAGAGAGAACTAGTACGCTGTATAGAGAGCTATTTATAACTATCTCTATAATATTAATAAATTAGAAGAGTATAAATTTAACTTTAGGTATAACTATACTATATTAGAAGAACTAGAAAGATTTTACTATATATTTTAGATATCTCTTATTATATAGACGTTATATACTACTAATATAGAGCTCTCTATACTTATTTCTTTAGCCTTTATTACTATATTATCTAAGAGTAATAGATTCTATAAGGCGTATCTATTTATAACTAACCTTTTAGTAATTAAAAAGTTTACCTATATAGCTATACTCTAATACTTCTAGAATATACTATCTAATATATACTAAGTAAGTAGAGATAAACTCTACTACTTAATATCTTTATAAGAGGTAGAAATACTTATCTATAAGATTAATCTTAGAGGCTTAAGTATAGAAGAATCTAATAACTATACTATAGTAAAGTTACTATAAGTATAGATTTCTAACTACTTATCTATTAAAGAGTTAATACTAATAAATTAGATTATTTATATAGTATAGAACTTTAGCTAGTATTACTATAGAGAGAACCTAGACGTGTTTATTTACTAGAATAGTAATACTATAAGCGTACGTAATATTTAGATATTACTTACTAAGTACTAAAGTATAGTCTAGAATAAGTATAAAGAAGCCTTATAGCGTCTATATAAACTTATAGATATTATCTCTAGAGTAGAGCTTTTAACTATACTATAGAATAGATTATATAATAAATCTAGTAATAAGAGTATTAGCTTTAGTATATTCTTATCTACTAATTTTATACTTACTTATAGTTAAGACTTTATTATAAACTATATTATTAACACGTAAGAGTATAGTTAGTAATCTATTCTATTATAACTCTCTAATACTCTAGAGATTTTAGTATAGTATAATACTTTATAAGACTTTTTAAAGAACCTCTTTCTCTTTAGCTACTATACTAGAGAAAGCGCTACTTATAGACTAGAGGCTACTAGCCTCTACTTTAAGAACTTAATAAAAGATAGATTATATAATATCTTTCTTTATAATAGCTTAGTAATACTAGTTCTAAGATACTATAAGAGCTATAATTAAGATAAGTTAATTAAAGCTATTTACTAATTTCTTCTATATAAGATAGATAGTCTCTTTATATAGTATATTTAGCTAGTATAGCTATTCTATAGTATAATCTTATATTAAGCTACTTATTATATTATTAACTTATATTATCTATAAGCTATAAGCTAACTTTTATAGCCTAATAAGAATAGGTAGTAGAGGTATAATAAGGTATATCTTGCTAGAATTATTTATTACGTAATCTAGCGCTAAATAGGCGTAGAAATTAATATTAGTATACTATAATATCTTATTATTATCTTTAAGCGCAAACTTAATAGTAAAGATAGAATACTAATAAAGTTATTAAAGAAAGAAGTAGAAGAGCTATATAAAGTAGTAGATATAAAGGCTTAGAAAATCTAGTCTAGATACTTACCTAAAATAGTGTATAGTATCTACGCACTTAATCTATAAAATATATTTATCTAGTAGTTTTACTAATCTACTATGTATTATAAAATATCTATAAGATAGTATAAGGCGCTTAGTTTTATAAGTTATAAATCTAATATTAAGAAAAGCTATAGCGTAATATACCTAATAACTAAGGCTCTTATATTATAGTATAACGCGAACTATAAGGCTCTACTTAGAGAAAACTTAGAGCTAAATACTAAGTACTATAGCTATTAATAGAAGGCACTAAAAGCTATTCTAGAGGGTACTACTATTATTCTATACGTTACTAGTACTAGAGCTAGTAAGAGCCTACTCTTTTAGTTACTAATCTACTTTTCTAGCTATAAAAAGGTTATTATTATTATATCTTTTATAGCTTTATATATAGATATTACTACGTAATATATAGTAATAGATATTAAAACTATAGTATAGAAGTAGAGCTAGTGTAATAAGAATATATATATTATTCTTACTACCTCTAAGAATATTACTAACTCTACCTTTTAAGTATTTATCTACTAACTTTAAAGCTAGCGCTACCTAGAGTAAATTATAGTAGATAAGTTCTACTTTATATTACTACCTAATAGCGAATACTATCTATATTTACTATCTCTTTACTTACTAACGTAATATATAATACTCTTAATCTTTCTATTAGCTACTATCTCTATAGTATATTAATAAGAGATACTATAACTAGCTAGAGTTCTAGATAATACTTATATATACTAGAAATCTATAGTACATATAAATATAGTGTATAAGGTTTAAGAAGTAGAAGTATAAGATAATAGCTATAAAAAGAATCTAATCTACTATATCTAATACGTGCAAAGAATAGAACTTAAGGTTTTTATATTTATTAACTATATAACTATAGTAGAGAGCTTATCTAGATAGATAGATTATTATAGCTACTATAGCTAGATAAGCGTAGAAGACTAAGCGTATAACTAAAATACTTTTGTATTAAATATATTTAGAGTAATAATTACTATAAGTACTTTTATAATAGATATTTATATTTCTAATATCTATATAGTTTTATAGATTAGTAAGCTAAGTAACTTTATTATATTTCTATAGATAAGTAGAAGAGAAGAATAAAATAGATTACTTTATATTACCTACGTTCTTCTCTCTAATAGTATACTAAACTAGTACTTTAATAAAGTAAAATAGGCTAAAAAAAACTAAGTAAATAAGTTTCTATAGCTACTCTATTATAATATAAAGTATTATTAATAGATTATTAACGCGTTTATAGATAGAGATAAAAAGCGCCTATATTATAAAGAAGAAGAGGCTTTATATAATAAATGTATTATACTATTTTCTATAAAGTCTAAGACTATCTTAGTTATCTCTATCTAACGTAAGAGTAGGTAGATAATAAGAAAAGATAGTATATCTAAAGTATACGTACTATTAACTATAAAGAGTAGCAAGTTACTCTAAGTTCTATCTCTAGTGTTTTAGATACTATAGCTAATAACTATAATCTAAAGTAGTTATAAATGCTATGTATAGAATATAATACTTATATCTTCTATAGCGTTATTATTCTCTTTAAAGTAAATATAAGATTTCTATAAGTAATATAATAGTAATATAATAAGTAATAGACTAATAAGATATAGTAAACTATAATATTTTCTCTTTATCTTTACTAAGCTTTTTTATTAATATTACTTTTAAAGTAGCGTATAATAAATAATAACTTATCTTTAACTACGCGTAGTAGAGCTATTAAACTAATAAGATAATATAGTTATTTCTAGAAAACCTCTCTACTACCTAATAGTTTTAGATTAAGAACTATATAGTATATCTTATAGCCGCGGAGCCGTAGAACTATACCTGCGCCTAATATAACTATATAGTTAGGTATATAGTTAATAAGTACTAGTCTAGAATAGAGAATAAATAGAGTAGTAGCTACTATTAGTAGTATCTTATACTATTTAACTATTATCTAATATAAGTAGTACCTAGAGGTAATAGAGAAACTACGTAGATAATATAGCCTAGGTAGTCTTATATAGATACGCTTTTTTAGGGGTTAGGGTTAGGGTTAGGGTTAGGGTTAGGGTTAGGGTTAGGGTTAGGGTTAGGGGTAGGG
>JAFVMD010000076.1:0-19690 GCA_023758005.1 Alternaria sp. BMP 0032 | reverse complement strand
TATTTTAATATTACTTTACTATTTCTCTACTATATATTACTATACTCTACTAACTTAGTTTTTAACTCTTTCTTACTTAATAACTCTAGTACTCTATTATACTATTCTTTAACCTTATTATTAAAGGTAACTCTATACTACTACTTAATAGATCTATTAAATATATAACATTATTATACGCTACTTATATTAGTCTTAATTTACTAAGTAAATAAAATAAACTTTATAATAATAGATATCTAGTCTTATAATACTTAGTAAAGAACCTAAGTATAATAACTATTTAATATTAGTAATTATAACAGCTTTAAAACTTTCTTTACTATAACTATTTATATATTTATATATATAAATTACTCTAGTAGATACTATAGTATATATTTGTAATACTCTATTCTCTTTCTACTATTTAATCTCTAGATATTCTCTATTTAATCTTTAGATAGATATAATAGCAATTACTAGAATAATAATACATTAAATAGTTTTAATATTTACACTAGATTATACAGAACTATTTTCTACCTTTCTACTCTTTTACTATACCTCTTTAGTAGTAGCTAGTTCTTTATCTACTATCTAATAGTTTTGTAGTATTTATCTAAGTAATTAATTTTATATTTTATAAATACGTAAATATAGAGGTATATCTCTACTTTAATACCTTATTACTTTCTATCTAATATTACTACTTCTAGAGTCTATATATGCGTTCTAGACTTAGTAGGTACCTTCTTTCTTCTTAGTAGATAGAAATATACCCGCTAGATCTAGGTATAGAACTATCTAGTAGTACTTAAAGAACTATATATATAGCATCTTAGTAAATTGCGTATTAAGATTACCTAAGCTATTAATTCTTTTAATCTTAGCTTTATAGACCTAAGTCTTCTTACAATATAGTAACGTCTTCTAGTAGTCTTATTTATAGATAACTTTAGAAGTGCTGTAGTAGTATAAATACTTATCTATCTATAGCTAATTAAATAACTATTTAGAAGTTAAGGCTATTTCTCTATTCTTAGTAACTATATTTATATTGCCTATTATAGCTAAATAGAGCCTATTCTATATAAATAGAACTTTATCTTTAGACGTATAAGATAGAAAATCTATCTATATTAACTTTGCGTGCTGTAAACGTATCTAAACACTACTATAATATGTCTTTAGTAGCTTATACGTTAGTATAAGTAGTACCTTCTTCTTAAGTAAGCTACTTCTATTCTTTACTATAATACATAGAAAATTAAAGTAGATTCTTAGTATTTCTTTAGACTACTTAGTAATAAGGCAATATACGTTAGAATACTATACTAGTAGACGCGTATTAATATAGCCTACTAGTTTACTACCTACTTTTAGTTTAAATTATAGAGTCTTCTAGTCTATAGTATTTCTTCTAATCTAAGTATAACTATTACGTAGTAAAGACTTCTAGAAGCTCTAACTACGTAGATAGCCTACTTTATACTATTCTTTCTTTACTATCTAGAGTACTAGAAATTTAGAGTAATAGAAGTTAAAAAGCTATTCTAAACACTATAGAATAACCTATATAAGCTATACCTACTTAATAGATTAACCTTTAGCTAGTATAGTAATAGCATACATCTCTAGAAGCAAGATATATTTATTATAGTTTTTATAGAGATATTTTATAAAGATAGAAGTAGGTACTACCTACGCTGCTTTAGGTCTGTTTAAACTATCTATTAGATTAAACGTAGAATTGTTCTTATAGTAATTCCGCGCTCTCTACTTTAGAGCCTACTAGAGCTTCTAATTTATATAAAGCTCTAATTAAATACTATAAGAAATATTAATATTATAACTTAGAACCTTATAGATTCTCTTCTTAGAAGCTTTAGCTAAAGTAAAACCTACTTTATAGGTGCAAGATTCTATTAACCTAGATTCTAAGGCAGCGTAGTTATATATATACTAATTAATATAAATATTAGCTACTAAGTCTTCTTAAAATAGATAGTAGCCTATAGCATTAAAGAGTGTCTTATTATACCTATATAGTTAACTAAACAAGAAGCTACTCTTGCGTAGATAGTATATCTTTAGAAGTTTAAAGTTTACGCAGATAGCGTTCTATAATATTGCTACTATATATATCTATATAGATAGTGCTTTCTAGTTAAATCTATCTTTCTTTAGGTCTTAAAGTATCTTAAGTACGTAGTAACGTCTCTAGTTATTTGTAATTGTATTGTCTGTGTACTCTCTAATAGTAGTTAATAGATCTAGTAATAGAGCTACTATAATAGCTTCTATATCTAGAGCAAAGCTATTATTAGAAATATATTACTTATTAAATAAATCTTCTAGTATATTATTAGTCTAGTCTATACTCTCTATAAGATTTATGTTTAACGTCTAAGCCTTAATACTCTTAAAATTAACTAAGATTACTAGGTTGTAGAAGTGCGCTAGAGTTAGCGTAGTATTAATAATCTCTATTATTTTATTCTATATATTACTATTACGTTCTGTTTAGATATTAAAATAATGTAACTACTTTCTAGTACTATCTTAAGTTTACTACTCTTTTAACTTTGTAGTAGTATTAATATCTATAAGTTTCTATATACGTAGAAGATACCTAATATTATCTAGTAGTGTTAATTTAGTAATTATAGGTTAAAGTATAAGATTATAGAACTACTCTTCTTATAGCTTAGTTAAGAAATTATTTACTCTACTCTTGCTATATAAACCTAGAAAACTAATTAGAATAGTGTTTAGCAGACCTTATATAAAACTAAGGTAAGTTTAAAAGAGGTCTCTAAACTTAAGTTAAGTAGGTATAGAATTTTCTAGAGTATTTTAAACCTATAGATATAATAGTATATATAAAGACATTTATAGGTTACGTGTGTTATTATAAATAGCGTAGACTATAAGCGTTGCTTAAATTACTCTAAGAGATAAAGAGAATAGAATAAGACTATCTATATTAGTTATTTAGTATAATTAGTATTCTCTAACGTTTTTATATTCTAAATAAAGATATATTTACTTTTAAGCTATATTAGGCTAAGTAGTACTCTTAAACTAATCTACTAATACTATAGATAAAGTATATACGTTACGTAGAGCGTTAATCTATTATAGAAAAGTAGAATTAGCAAGACTAATAGTAGCTACAAACTTTAAATTCTAACGCTTAGCATTATATATTCTATAGAGGTAATAATATTCTCTACTCTTAATATTATAATTATAGAGCGCATTAGTATACTATTCTTATCTATATCTATTCTACTCTTATATAAATAGTAGTAATAAGCGTTTAGCTACTCTCTCTATAGTAATATTCTTAACTTTAAGTTTCTCTCTCTGCTAGTAATTCTTTTACTATAATATCTTAGCTAGCTTCTAAGACTAATTATACTCTTTAAATTATCTTCTCTTATAGTATTAGTTATTATCTTTATCGCTATCTTTATTATCTATATTATTATTACTAGTAGTAATATTCTTAACGCTGCTGCTATAAGAGCTGTTAGATACTAAAACTAAAGAGAATCTTCTAATAGATAGTTATAGATCTAGGTTAGTATTATTATAGACTAGAAACTTAGCTAGTAGTTAATAACTACCTCTAGGTTAATCTTGCATATAATAGTTACTAGAATTCTATCTAGTAACCTTCTTAGTTACTATTTCTTAACTATTAGCAATATCTATCTTAGTATTCTCTTCTTTATTAGTAAGACTATATTTATCTCTATAAATAGGTATTATAATATAAGACAGCGTTTTAAACACTAGCTAAGCAATTATAC
The DNA here is from genome assembly GCA_023758005.1 of Alternaria sp. BMP 0032. Classification (NCBI taxonomy): domain Eukaryota; kingdom Fungi; phylum Ascomycota; class Dothideomycetes; order Pleosporales; family Pleosporaceae; genus Alternaria; species Alternaria sp. BMP 0032. Next base: position 15,890 of record JAFVMD010000076.1, on the reverse strand, counting down.
TAGGTAGAATAGAGGTATCTTTAGCTTCTAGACTCTATATAGAATTAGCTTATATTCTAATATAAATTATTAACTATATAGTCGCGAGACTTACCTTCTATTAAACTAATACAAAGCTTAGTTAACTTTATTTTAATAATAGAGTTTAGGCTACGCGTAGTGTAATAGATTCTAGTAGATATTTCTTTAGTTTCTAAGACGCATCTAATTCTAGACTATATATTATAGGTATAGATAGCGCAGAGCTTAGCTAATTAGTAAGAGACTCTATACTACTAGCTAAGCTAAAGCTTATATAGCTTTTTTTAGCGTTTAAGCGTAGTTACTTTACTATATAATATATTAACTTTACGTAATCTAATAGTCTACGTAGGTATATACGTTAATATTAGTGTAGATTAGATAGTGTTATAAATAGAGACGTAACTATAACACGCCTAGACCTCTAAACCTCTACTAACTAATTCTATTAAAGTGCCGCTAGCTTTACTACTAAACGTAGTAGATTAATAAAACTTTATAAAGTAAGATGTAAAGCGTCTATTATTACTCTTAATAGCTTTAATACGTAAACACAACCTAGTAGACTAGACACTACTAAGCCTATAGTAGTAACTATCTACTAAGCTTAAGATTAAAATATTTAATTTACTTCTTAGGCATTCTACTCTAATATTCTTCTATATATATAATTATTACTATAGAATAAGCTTTATAATAATCTACCTTACTAGTTATAACTTTTAAATATTTACTCTTAAAGTATACTATAGATAGAATATATTTATAATTAAACTCTATTTAATCTAGCCTTGTCTTAGAAACTCTGTAACGCGTCTTTAATCTTCTAGCGTAATAATAGTAAGCCTTATCTAACGCGTGCACTATAAATTTACTTTTAATTTTTATTATAACTCTCTGCGTAACTTTCTTAGTACTAAGAATAGTAAATAGCGCTATCTTTTAGGTATAAGTTCTAAAAAGATAGAATATTAGAAAGAAAATATTAAAAGAAAAGACTTTCTATAGAGAAAGAGATAGCTATTAAGCTACATCTAATAGTAGCTCTGCTTTCTAAATCTTATCTTTCTAAAAATCTATCTAAATAGAGGCTAGAGTGCCTATATATTATACTTACTAATTTGCATAAATCTCTTAGAGTGCTAAACTATATATAACCTAATTTTATATATTAAAAGGCTTAAGCTAGCTATTATATTACTTTAATCTATGTAGCTAGTTATCTACGTTAGAGAGACGTAATATAGCGTATATAAGAATATGCCTTATAAATATAAAACTATAATTAGCAATTATATTAGGTCTTTTATAATAGTGTTTACTATCTAATCTAAAATAAAGTAAAGACTAAGCTAGTCTGTAAATAAGGTACTTTCTCTAGCTAAGTGCCTATATACTTAGAACGCCTTATTTTATTTCTATAATAAAGAAAGAATATTATAAAACTACTAGAGCTTATATAGACTACGTTTCTCTTAAAAATTATACTATCTATAGAATATAACTTTTATATAATTAGTTATTAGCCTACTAGCACGCTATAAGTATATAGGTTTTACCTCTAGACTTAGTATACTATTATACTTAACAATAACTCTACAGAATCTTCTACAACCTTTATAATAAGTAATAAAGTAATTATATAAGCTTCTAATATAGAATATTACACCTACTATAATATATTACTTTTTTCTCTAACCTCTAGGCGTATAGTGTTTTATAGTTATATTCTTAAATATATTAATCTTTTCTTTATACTTAAGAGTAGTAGAGCTACCTAAGCACACTACTAATATTAGTAGAAGGTAATCTAATATAAGCGTAATACATATAACTAGTTAACTACAATTCTTAGAGTAACCTAAATTAGTCTAACGCTTAGGCTTCTCTTTCTAAAATAGATTATTAAGCTTTTTAGCTATAGTTAATATATCTCTAATTAGAAGGTAAAGAACACTATTTTAACTTAGACGCGCTTTTTATTTAATGTAGTAGTTATATATGTAGTAGACTCTAGCAGAGTAATAAGTATATAAAAAGAAAGGTAGACTCTTAAAGCACTAAGTAACTATATTCTCTATATTCTAATATCTATCTACCTAATATTACGTTGTTAAAGTACCTATAAGATTCTAGTATTTATTTGTAAGCAATACCTCTCTCTAATTATCTTTTACCTTATCTCTATCTAGCTATAATATCTAAGCCTATAGTAGATATATTAAATTACAGAAACTTCTCTATATATCTAATAGCTACTATCTATCTAATAAAGATATAATATCTACTTACTATACTATAATCTTTAAATATATATCTATATAAAGAGCTGCGTCTGTAGTATAAGAGTTTGCATACTATTACGCTAGTATATAGTATTAATTCTTAAAAATAGTTAGATCTATTATTTTCTTATAGCGTAACTACGTCTAGTAGATATATAGTAGTAGTAGATCTAAAGCGCTAAAGGTAGCATGCCTAGACGCATTCTATAGCGTAAAGAATATAGTAAGTGTAACACTACGTAAAATTATAATATTCTCTAGTTATATATAGTTACTTACGTTATTAGGTAGTTATTTATAAAAGTGTTAGAGATAATTATAGTAGACTATATAGATAGTCTTAAGAAAGGTTAAGAACTCTAGATTAGACTTCTCTTTAATTTTGTCTACTCTAGGCTATATAAAAGTAAAGAATTTAAGTCTAAATAGTAATAAGTTAGTAGTAGATATAGTTTGTTTATATAGTAAATATATAATAGAGAGTTCTTCTAGAGAAAAATAGTAATACCTAATAGTAATACTAACTAATTAGGTAGCTGCGTAGTTAGAATTAAGTTAGTTACTAGTAAAACTAAAGGCATAGTTACGCTCTATAGAATACTATATAAGCGTTCTGTATAGGTAGTAATATTAAGCTATACTATAATAATAAAAACTAGTAAAGCGCGTATAGTTAACGCTAAAGAATTATATAATATTTAAGATAATATATCTTTATATAAAGGCTCTCTCTTATAAGCGCTAGTTTGTTATAGTATATAAACTATTAGTAGGTGTATAAATTCTTATAAGACTATTGCTTAGAGTTTGTACATAAAAGAAAATAATAGTTTATATCTAAACTCTACTTATAAATACTACTCTATTAACGTTACTACTTAAACGTTACTATAGTAAGATGCCTTTGCTAATATAACTATTAAATACAACGCAATAAATATAACTCTAGTAACTCTACTCTTTATATAGTACTATATATTATAGTCTTAGTTTATAATACTACTATATTATTATATTTCTAATACTAATTCTAAAAGTATTCTATTTTACGTATTACGTCTAAGGTTAACTACTACTAGAGTAGCTAGTAATAGTAGCTTTGCAGAAAAACTAAAACTAGTAATTATCTTTTATTTAGAAGACACTTCTAGAGATAGTCTACTTTATAATAGTTCTACTCTCTACTTAGTTCTATATATAGTAACCTTAAGAACTTCTTTTATAAGTATATATAATTTATATTACTTATTATATATTACCTCTAAGCTACTACTTCTTAATATTACTATCTAAGTACTACTATATTATCTCTACTCTCTATATTACTAAAATTGTAAAAAGACTACCTATCTACTCTTATATATATAATAAGCTATAGTATAGTAAAAATCTTAGTATAGAGGAGATTATTTAACTCTAAGACGTATAATATCTAGATATTTATAATTAAGATATACCTAGGTATAAACGTATACTCTAGCCTAACTAGAGTTAGTTTAAGAGCACGTCTATACGCATAGACTACCTAAATATTAATTTATCTTTTATCTTACTAACTACTATTATATCTACTCTATTATCTCTACGCTTATAATACAAAATAGTACTACTTACTACGCTCTTTTTAATAAGCTCTATAAGTAATATAGTAGATAGAATAAATAGTTTAGATAAGTCTCTAGCCTAAGTAAGCTCTAAAGAATATATAATTCTTCTTTTAAGTAGTAATCTTACTTATATAATCTATAGCTTAAGTATACCTTTATATTAATTTAGCTAGTAACTACTTATCTTAACGTAAACTAAATTATAAGTTAATCTCTCTATAAGTATAAGTTCTAAATACTATTTACGCAGTAAGCTTATTAATATACCTATTAGTAAACTAGCGCAATCTACTAGATAGTATAGTTAACTAAGTTTAGAGCTAGAATGTTTCTATTAATACTACTATAAGTGCAGAACTTAATTATTAATAACAAAAGCTATCTAGGTATACTAATAAAAAGTATAAAGATTTAAATTATAGTTATAGAGATTAAAGCGCATATATAAGACTATAGTCTAGCAACAAAGTATATAAATCTTATATTTCTTATATATTAGTAATCTTCTAGCAAAAAATAATTCTTCTATAGTACTAACTATTCTTAAGTTAATACTAGTAATATTAGAATATAGCCTTTACGCATGCTGTAGAAGAATCTAAATAGATAAGAGTAGACTATAGAAAGTAGAAAACGCTAAGCTTAAAAAGAATAAGTAGCTTACAAAAGTAATAATTAGCTTTGTTTTTATATCTAACTAAGATAAGGTTTAATTCTATAGTTCTTATAGCACCTTTTTGCACATAACTATTTTACTTAAAAACTATACACTATAAATATCTTACTAATAAAACTCTAGCTACTTAAGGTAAATATAAGCTATAACTTATCTATAGTTATATAGGTAATTAATAGGTTATAGAAGCTTACCTCTTCTATAGAGGCATTAATTAATTTTAATCTATCTAGTAGCCTTATAATAAGAATTATATTTCTTAGTAAGTTTAACTAGCTATAATAATATATTATAAGTTCTAAACTATTAACGCAGAGCTGTTCTTGTCTTAATAAGTTTTATAGCTATTACAACGCCTTCTATCTTTATTTACTTATAGGTAGTTTAAAAGTTATAATACTATACCTATTTAATAGCTATAGAGCTTGCTAGAGTGCGCGAAACTAGTCTGTAAGATAAAATATAATACTTCTAAGATCTACTATAGTGTAGTGCGCCTTATGCAGAGTGCTAATATTATAAGGTATATTTTATTATAATTATAAGAGTCTAATAATTACGTAACCTATCTACTACCTAAGAACCTACCTAGGTACCTAGGTAGCTTAGAGTTAGACCTATAAGAAGTACTTATCTAGGTATATGCTTATATAGCGAAATAGCTTCTCTACTCTATTATATATATATCTATACTTAAGAAAATTATTATAGTAAATCTTATACTCTATTTAGACTACTATAAACCTTTCTAAACTTATAGTAGCTCTAGGCTTAGGCTGCAATCTATTACTCTCTTAAAGAAGATAATCTAATAGAGAGAGAAGTATTTAAAGTACTCTTTAAAGGTTTATTTATATTTATAGTACTTATAATATACTATTATACTAATCTTCTAAGCTCTTTATCTATATAGTAGTAGGCTTAAAATAAATATAGCTCTAATAGATAATAGTATATAGATAAACGCAATCGCTATCTAGGCCTTCTAGTAATAAGGCCTTCTTGCGCTAGAATTAACTATAGCTCTAGAACTTCTAGAGATTAGATACTTGCAAACGCTTATAGTTAACCTGTAGTTTAATATATATACTAATTCTATAATAACCTCTAAGAATATAGAGTCTAGAGTTAGTAGTAGCCTAATTAGATATATACTAGTTAGCTTATAGCTAGATAAGATAGAGATTATAAACCTACTATCTTGTAGTGTAACTATAGATATAGATGTTAAAGAGATAGAGTCTACTATATTATTACTAGAGCGTAGTGTAGAGCGTTCTATATACTATAAATTAATAGCTAAGAAAGCGCTACTATCTTTAGTTCTACTCTAGTTATAGCTATTATAGCTCTTATCTACTTAGTTATACTAATAATTAAGACGTTTGTAGAAAAAGAAGTAACTAATTATTACTTTATAGAATAAGGCTAACGCTAAGAAACTACTATAAGGTAACTAGTATCTAGTTCTATAACTCTATCTAGCTATAATACTACTCTCTTAGCTAGTGTAATAGCTGCGTTATTTATAATTACACTACTACTAGATTTTTATTCTATATTTAACTCTATATAGGCACGTATTTTTAGTTTTAAGATTTAGGTGCTTATAGTAGTAGTGTAGTAGTACGTGTACACACACGTTGTAAACCTTATTCTAAGGTTACCTTAGTACGCACTACTATATATAGCGTGTATAACACTATATTATCTTTCTACTTAATCTAGCTATATATTAGAATAGTAGAAGCTTATATTAATAATGTCTATCTAGCTTCTACTATATTAAGGTAGCTTTCTTATAGTTACCTATATAATCTCTCTAACGCCTTCTATATAGATAAGAGCGTTATAGCTAATAGTATTATAGTACTACTAAATAATATTCTATAAGTTAGATAGCGTAGAAACGTTATAGAAACGTACTATAGCTATAATACTTTAAAAAGTTGCAGACGTATTAAATAAGATCTATTCTACTTCTACTCTACTATCTATTCTACCTTATAAAGAGTTATAATAACTATTAGTACTACTACTACACACCTATGCAAATTCTATAACTACTAGCGTTACCTTACTAGTTTACGTAGATAGCTTACACAGAGACGCACGTAGCCTTAACTATAGAAGTAGTACACTACTATTACTCTCTACAAAATAGTAGTTCTTAAACGTAATCTCTACTATTCTACTAGTATTAAAGAGAATAAAGATATATAGAATAAGTAGTAGTAATAATTCTAGTGTTATAACTAGCACTATTAGAGATACTAGAAAGGCAGAATAGTTAGTTAACTTACTAGAGCGTTCTACTAAAGTAGTCTAGTAGAATGTAGCTGCGTTAAGCTCTAGTAACGCACGCTATAGTGTAGAATTAGGCTTATTAATAGAGAACACAGAAACTCTATTTATTCTAGAAGAGCTCTAGGTAAGTTCTATATCTTATACTCTTCTAGCTTATATAAATAACGTAAGAGAGAACTTTAAGTCTATAGTAGTAGATAAACATGCTCTAGCTAGCGTAGTAATAAGACTTCTACTCTCTACTCTAGAAGATATACTAGTAAACTCTACTACTACTACTTCTAATAATACTACTAAAACTCTTAAACTCTATTATTATGCTACTTACTCTACTAGCTTAAAAGATATTATATACTCTATTAATAATAATACGCAACGCAATAAGATTATAGCCTATTATAACTAATTTTTCTAGCGTCTATACGCCTTAAAAGTAGACGTTCTTATTAGTAGAGTAAAAGAGACCTAGAGGTTTAGTAAGATTAAAGCTACTAATATAACTAACTTACTTTTTACTAATCTAGTTAGATAGCCTACTATAGAGTAAGTTTAGACTCTTCTAACTAAATATAATAAGTAACTAGCGTACTGCGCTAGGCTTAAGAGAATTACACAAGTAGAATAGATAGCCTAGGCTAAGTCTACTCTACAACTCTTTTAAGATTTATTTAGCTTACTTTTACGTAGAGACTAGTATATATTAAATAGAATAGGTTTAAGTAAGAGTCTAGTCTACTATAATATAATTAAGAGTTTAATTAAAAACATTAAGGCTTATTAGATATACACTTCTCTTATAGCTTAAGTAGATAAGAATAATTCTATTATAGCCTAGTTTCTTATAATACATAGCTATTAGAATAAGAAACTTAAGGCTACTACTAAACTTTTTATCTATAATATTATAGAGTATAATAAAGCTATCTTTAAATTATAAATATAATAATATAAGATTATTACGTTTATAGCCTAGCTATTTAGTAATAGTATTATTCTAATATTCTCTATATATGCAATCTAGACGTAAGTAAACTAATCTTTTTACTACTAGACTTACTAACTTTTACTTAATAAGCTATAAAAATAGAGCCTTTAGTAGATAAAGGCTGCACTTCTATTATACTAAAAAGTATTTTCTAAGCTTGCGCTAGTTTGTAGTGTACTTAAGCGCTATATATACTAGTCTATTACTAAGAGCTTTTCTATTCTAATAGTGTCTAGTAACCTTTTAGCTAATTTTCTACTTATTAAGCTTATTAATAGCGCAGTCTATAAACTACGCGTATTATTACTACTAGTATTAGAAGATAGTTATATTAACTATAAGCTAAGCGAGATAGACGCTATATATGCTAATTAATTACTATAGATACTCTCTAGTAACTAGGCCTAGTAGTTAATTAAATACTAGTTTCTATCGCAAGTACGCATAATTATTACTATCTATTTATCTATAAATACATTCTTACTTTATAAATTAGATCTTTTTACTCTACTAGTATACTACGTAGTAGTTACTACGCTTTAAACTACTCTATCGCTCTCTTTCTCTATTTAGAATACCTCTATTGTTTAGTTTACTACGCGTCTTCTTAATTACTATTATTCTTCTCTAGACTAACCTATTTAGATAGTAGATCTATATTATTATAGTGTAAATTCTAGTCTACTAGCGTCTTTCTTAGAGTATCTCTATAGTGCCTAGAAGTAGTTATTATCTTTAGTTTTATTACCTATATATCTATAGTTAGCGAAATTTAATACTTTAATCTTAAATAGAATTACCTATAAGAAATTGCTAAAGAGTAGGTATTAGTAGATTACCTACTTAGCGTAGATAACTAAATATATATCTTAAGTAAGGCTTTTACCTCTACGTGTTTATTAACTAGTAGCTAAGACTAGGTAGAGTTACCTTTTTCTATTAAATCTATAGCTTTCTTTATCTTCTCTATTATTATATATTTTTTATTAAAATTAATAGTAGTTCTATTATACTTCTTCTCTGCGTATAAGTACTATAGTTACTATATAATATTCTACGTTAGTGCTAATACTATAACTATAGCTATATTAAGTTTATTGTCTAGAGTAATTAAGGCGTAAGAAACTTCTACAGAATAAATTAAAGTATTGCCTTCTACTAGAATAAGACAATATACTTTCTCTTATAGTAGGTATATTTTACTAAAGAGCTTATTAATATTATATTTAGGCTAATATATCTAGAGTCTCTACCTAAGAATAATATAAATAGTAATTATAAAACTACCTTATTTAATATAAAGTATAGTCTATACTCTAGGCAATAAAAAGTAGTAGTCTACTCTATTAAGAGAAGTGTCTAGTTTGCTATACGTATTTAGTTTTCTATATATTAGATATTCTTGCATAGTTAGAAGATAGTTCTAGCTAGAGAGGCCTAGTAGAAATACTAGCGTTTTATTTAACGTCTTCTCTTCTTAGTAGATAATATTAAGAAACGCGTATTCTAAATAGATACTCTTTGCAATATAGTTAGAGCTTATAATATCTATAGTATAGCTCTTCTATACCTATTCTAGGTAACTAGTAGTAGTTATCTTCTAATTACCTTATTAGTTTAGGTACGTCTAAAGTCTTGTAAAGATATAGTAAGAATATAGATAGTGCACTGCCTTTATATCTAGTTCTTTAGGTATAATTAGTAACTAACGTAGTTAGCCTATAGTAAGTATTTGTCTAGCTTAATTAGAGGTAGTAAATACTATAAGAGAATAATCTATTCTGTTATAATTAGAAGTAATAAGTATTAGATAGACAAAGCTTTCTAGGCTTTTATAGGCATTTAACAACTACAATAGTTCTATAATTATTAAATCTAAAGCTTTGCATTAGAGAACTAAACCTATTTCTTTCTATAATTGTAGCTGCTCTAGAGATTCTTTATTACGCTCTTTTACTTTTATTAATATAGAAAGTAGAAGCTTCTTATATTTATTAAATTTCTTTAAAGAATCTAGTAGAAAGCCGCTAGCTATATAAGTAGGTACCTCTCTAATATCTTCTATTTAAACTATTACTACTAATAAAGAGATATATAATAGTAATATATAGCCTTGCGTATATGCGTTAGAATGCGCTAATATAGTATATAGCTATATATTAGAGTAATAACGTACGCGCTAGTAATAGATTAGTAATTTAAATTTAAAATCTATAAAAGCGTACTTATTACCTTCTATTTACTATAGTTTGTAACTTTTTATATTATTATTTAGTGTTACAATTCTTTTCGTAGATATAGGCTAAACGTGCTTATCTACGTCTACGCACTAACTAAGATAATATATAGTAAACGCGTTGCCTAGGCAATTCTACGCGCTCTTTTAGAAGCTTATAGAGCTTAAATATCTAACTAAGTATATATATAGACCTTGTTAGCTAATAACCTTATCTTACGTTATAGATTTTAAATAACTTTAAGTATACTTGCTTTTTAATATAACTCTAGAATATTACTTTAGTATACTATCTCTAGACACTACTCTTAAAGATAATATTTAAATATTTCTCTTAAATACTACTTATAAATATTACTACTCTATTCTATTAAGATCTAAATAAATTAAGCTAGCTAGTTTCTAGCTACCTTAAAAGTATATAGAGGCGTCTCTACCTATTTTTAGTATTTAATTAACTTTTATCTTATTCTATTTTAAAATATTCTACCTTTTTAATAGCGCCTTTATACTTAGTGCTAAACTACCTCTAATGTATTAACTCTTTACTCTAACTAGAGTTTAAATAAAGTTATATACCTAGAATTTCTACTTTAACTTTATCGCGTAGCGTAGCGATTATATCTAACTTAGTTAGTTACTAAAGCATTAGAACTAGTAGAAAACCTTTAGCTAGTAGCAGCTTACGAATAGTAACGCTCTTATTTATATACTATAGAGGTGCTTAAAGGCTAACTTTACCTATAGTAATTATAATATTACTTATATTGCTAATATCTTACTAGACGCTTAGTAGTTCTAGATATTCTACTTTATTAATGTTTTATTTAGCACTAGCAATATATATTTATAGATCTAGCTTAACTATAAATATAAAGAGGTTAATACTATTATAGTCTATAATTATTAGTAGAATTAGTTTTAATTATATAGAAGAATTAACACTAATAGCGTAGAGGTTAATATACGCTCTTATTTAAAGATTCTAACTTAATACACTAAGCTTAGATTCTCTTTAGAGTTATTAGTATTCTTATCTCTCTAACAGCGTCTCTCTAAATTATTAGCTCTACTAATAACTATAGCACTATAATAGTATACTAGGTAATACTCTAGTAGATAATATTAAACCTATTGTAATTATACTATATACTAAAGTATAATCTTAATAACCTAGCCTAACTAGAACTAGACTATTAACTAAGTTATAGGCGCACTTTATTTATAGTAGTAGTTAGAGCTAGTAGTCTAGAGAGACTCTATAATATTAAACTATAAAGTAGAGGTTACTATATTCGCGTATTTGTCTAGAGAATAGATAGATATTAAGTCTTTAATTATTAACTAGCAAAGTACTACTAAGATTATATATAATAAATAGAGTTAGTATACTTTATTAACCTAGGTTAATATAAATAGCTTAGTAAAGCTACTCTGCACTAAAACGCTCTACTATACTACTCTACGCTCTACTAATAGCTATTAGGCTAAAAGCTATTAAGTAATCTATTCTGTAAGCCTAATAGTTCTATCTTCTTGCCTAATAGGTTTGTCTTCTTACCTAATAGGTCTGTCTCTTTACGTAATAGGCCTATAACTTTTTTAAAAGCATTAAGAACTTTATCTTTAGTAATATATTTCTTAGTAACCTTATATATCTACTACTTTATTAATAAAAGTAGTAAATATTTATATAGTTTACTACTCTTATTATAATAGCACTATAGACTATAAAGTAATATAGTATATTCTTTGCTCTATACTATTATACATAGATACTATAGGTTCTAAGTATAGTTCTCTTTATATTTACAGCTCTTACAAGTAATATTCTAGACCTAAATTCTAAGGTTAGCTAATAAAAAAATAGAATTTAAAGATACGTGCCTTTCTCTATACTATATACTATCTAATATTATTAGAGTTCTATAGAAAGTAATGCAGAGTCTTGCGTATTATATTAGCTTAGTTAAACTATATAATAGATTTCTCTATAATAGGCTTATTAGTAATTATAGAGTTGCTCTACTATTCTATAGCTACTACTATAACCTATCTACTAAGGTTCTGTAATAGTATAAATATACGTCTAGTTATGTAGTAGATTAGATAATAAGGCTCTATTATAACTATATATAGTGTACCTGCTAGTTATATAAACTAGTCTTCTAGCTATAGATATATAAGACTTAGAAGGCCTTATAGACAACTCTACTAATTCTATAAGTAAAGATTATAGAAATTATTAGTGTTCTACTATAACTATAGCTTATCTCTAGTTTTAACTCTACTATAGGTTATATAGCTATATCTATCTATATATACCTCTAAGATAGCGTTATAAGTTACTAAAAGCTAGAAGTTATTCTATACTAAGTCTGTATCTTTCTTTTTCTTAGCTACCTTATAGTAATTTAAGAAAGCTTAGTAGTTTTAGAAATTCTAGCTAGGTAGATACCTTAGAAAACTTAGAATTAGGTATAGCATCGCTAGACTAATATTAAGAACGTTTAGAGTAGTATCTAATAATTTATTCTAAACATCTCTAAATTTATTACTTATATTCTTAGTAGAGCACGCTATAGGCTCTTTCTTAGAGTACCTCTATATCTTATACTTATAGTAATTAATAGTATTAAAGTAGGCTATAATATTTAATGTTTGCTTAATATCTTTTAGCGGGCGTATTTACTAGTTAAGCTTAGTAGGCACTATAATAGTCTCTCTTAGCCTACTATCTTCTAAGAATTCTTACGCTTATTTTATAGTTAGAAAGATAATATAGTTATCTAAGTGTTTATTACGCCTCTAGATACTTTGCTTCTCTTAAGTTATCTTTTCTATTAGCTTCTTATACTTATAAAGAAGAAGTAGCTTTAATATATAATATTTACTTAACTAGTATTAGAAAATTTAAACCTCTCTTAGCTACTATAGTGTTTTAGCAGATAGCGATTTATTAGAAAATCTATTAATAAAGCCCTTAAAACGCTTTAATACAGCGTTATATATATCTAGTATATTATAGTAATACTTATTGCGCTATTACTCTATAAAATTACTATTATACTCTAGTTTGTTATTAAAGAATAGATTAGCGTAGGTATTATTATTAACGTGTGTATTATTATTAGCGTAGGTATTATTATTAGCGTAGGTATTATTATTAGCGTAGGTATTATTATTAGTGTAGGTATTATTATTAGCGTTAATATTACCTATAGTATTAATATGCATAGAGGTATTATTAGGTTAGAACTAGATTACTATAGTAGAATAACTTTTATCTAGAGGTAACTATATACTTTTACTATATATAATTTTACTCTAGAGAGAAGTACTATTATCTCTATCTTAAGTGTTCTAGTTGTAATTTCTCTTTCTTGTAGTAGTGTTACTCTAGGTAGAAGTACTATTATCTACCTCTTATGTAGTATAGCTGCGTTTTCTCTTTCTTATAGTAGTGTTATAACTTTTAACTATATTATTAGATAGCCTACTCTACTAAGTGCTGCGAGTAGAGCAAAGCCTATTATTAGACTTATTATGCTAGACCTTATAGAGGTTAGAGATATTATTACTTAACGTATAGTAGTAGTAATCTTAGTTTTTACTATCTATTTTACTAACGTGTTTAGGTATCTAGAAGACCTAGTCTTGCTTGCTATTATATTATTTACTTAACTTCTAATCTATATTATAATCTAACTTTTAACTATTCTCTTTACCTAACTCTAGCCTATTCTTCTTATCTTCTTTATCTTTATCTTCTTTGTCTTTATCTTCTCTATCTTTATCTTCTTTATCTCTATCTTCTTTATCTTCTTTATTTTTATCTTCTTTATCTTCTTTATCTTTATCTTTATCTTTATTATTAGAGAGAATTATATCTTTCTAAGCCTTCTTCTTATTTAAGTCTTTCTCTAGTGCGTAGACGCATTTTAATTTAATCTTACTAAATTAATGCGTTTTTAGGTAGCTTAGAATAGACTTATAAATAAGGTAATATTAGTATAGTACCTTTAGAGTTAGTAGCTTAAAGGCTTAGTTCTAAGAGATAAAACTTCTTAGCTTTCTATACAATTAAAAGTGTTAGAAGTATTACTCTACTCTTAATAATGCCTTTTTACTATTTAATTAATAGCTAGCGTTATAGTAGAAGTATCTAATATTCTCTACTTTCTTAATCTTAGATATTTTGTAGGTCTACTAGAAATTAATTAGCTTCTAGATTACTCTCTTTTTATCTATAGCGATAGAGCTTAAGTAGAGATAATTAGAATATAATAAGGTAGACGTTAGTTATAAGTAGCAGAAACGCGCTAGTAGAGGTAATAGTGTAGGTTCTAGTAGGTAGGTACGCGTTAGTTAATAGATTATAATTATTATAATAGGTAGAAAGGCGTAGGTAATAGAAGGTAAGTTTACAGAGAGAATAGTTAGCGTAACTAAGTTATCTACCTTTATAGCGTTATATATAAAAGTAATATTATAGAAGTAATACTTACGCGTTATTTACGCGTCTAAAATTATTTACTAACACTATCTAACCTAGCTATACTAGCTTACCTCTCTAATACCTAGGCAATAGCTAGACTTTATAACCTACTTACAGCCTTTTCTCTTTATTAGCGCGTATATTACCTCTACTTATCTAGGTACCTATTAAGTAACTAGAAAGATATATTCTTTGCATTATAGAGGCTTAATAGAGATATATCTACTATTAAGGTACACCTTATTTATTAATATAATATACTATAGCACTATTAAAGTAATTAGATAACTTTTTTTCTTTATAATATAAGCCTAAAACGCGCTAAGATACTCTAAACCTGCGCTAGAGCAGCCCTTCTATTGCATATATTATCTTCTTACTTTACTTAGTACTATTCTCTAGTTCTTATTAAACTATTCTCTTATATTTACTTCTAGTTTATTACCTAGAGTAGCTTTAAAGCTAGACACTATATTCTATTAGCTACTAGTTTACTAAATAGCTTTAGTAGTTAAACCTTGCTAAAGAAGATTACTTTATACTAAAGAGTAATAATATTATAGCTTAGCGAGGTCTTATTCTATAAAGATATTATAAAAAGGTAGCGTAATAGCTATAGGTCTAGACATATACCTCTATTAATAGCTTTATATAAATATTAACTCTAGCTTAGGTCTAATACCTAAGTAGCCTAGATAGCTTTCTATATATAAGAAAGTGTTAGCTATATTACTCTACTCTAAATAGCTTTGCTTTACTACGCAATTAATAGCTAGTGTTATAGATAAAGTATCTTATACTCTCTACTATCTTAATAGAGGGTAACTAATAATTTAACTAGAAGAACTCTAGCTACTAGATAAACCTTATAGCAATAGTGCTTAAGTAGGTTAATTAGAACGTAATAAGGTAGATATTAATTATAGAAGGTAGAACCGCGCTAGTAGAAGTAATAGTAAAGATTCTAGTAGGTAGGTATACGTTAGTTAGAGGTATTATAATTATTATACTAGATAATAAGGCGTAGGTAGCTAGAACTAAGTTTCTAAAGGCTGTAGCGTAAGTAGCTAGCGCAATAGCCTAACTATCTTTAGAGTATTATC
Organism: Alternaria sp. BMP 0032; assembly: GCA_023758005.1. NCBI lineage: Eukaryota > Fungi > Ascomycota > Dothideomycetes > Pleosporales > Pleosporaceae > Alternaria > Alternaria sp. BMP 0032. The sequence goes on along the minus strand of JAFVMD010000076.1, from coordinate 172 downwards.
TTTTAAAAGTTATATTAAACGCAGAATATTATTATAGTAAGACTATAGAGTTATATTAAGAGAATAACATAGAAGAGTAATATTAAGAGGTAATATTTGTAAGTAATATATTATTAGTAAGGTTTACGCGTAACCTTTTTTTTAGGGGGGGGAGGTTAGGTTTTTTTTGGGG
>JAFVMD010000075.1:0-20137 GCA_023758005.1 Alternaria sp. BMP 0032 | reverse complement strand
ACTAAGCTAAATACTAAAGGTATTAAAAGAAAAGAAAAAAGTAAGTATAGATACTATTAAATAAGTAAACTTATTAAATTATAAAAAGTTTATTAAATATATAAAAGTATAACGTATTTATAAGTATTTATAGTAATATATATAAATACTAATAAGTAATAAGAAACTTATATATTAAAAAGATTTACTAGATATAAGATAATAATATTTAGATATATATGTAAAGTAATAGTTAGTACTTAAAAATTAAGTTAATATAGTTAGATTAAAATAATAAAACAAAAATAGTATATAAGTAATAATTAATAGTATTTAGCTTCTTAGTATTATAGTAAGTAGATATTTTAGTTAAGTAATAATATAAGTAACTAGTAGTATTATAAAAGTAGAATAGGTTAACATAGAATTATATAAACGCAAACCTCTACTAAGTAATCTAGATAGAGCTATTACTTATAAAGAGTTTCTCTAGGTTTCTACGCTAGTAGAGTCTACGCTTGCGTAGGCTAGCGTAGTCTAAAGAAGTCTAGAGAGATCTAGAGAGATCTAGAGTAGTCTATAACTAAGTAGTTATAATAAAGTCTTTCTTTTCTCTAGAAGTGTATTCTGCATAAGATAGAGAATTAAAAAAATTTAGAAGATTATATAAGCGCTAAGCCTAGGCTAAAATATAGCCTGTGCGTTAATATTAGAGAATCTCTTTTTAGGCTACCTACCTAGACTTCTTACTTCTACTTATTATTTAGTAAGTATTTCTAAAATTTCTATATATTAGAATTAGTCTAGACTACTCTAGATTAGAGTAGATCTAGGCTAGCCTAGCGTAGTTTAGCCTTACCTTTTCTCTTCTTTTACTAATAAGTGTAGAAGCCTATTAACTAACACTATTAACTATAATCTAGTGTAATCTTACGCTATCTATCTTTATCTTCTACTACTTAGAGTATTCTAGTAATAACTAGCTATCTTTAATTCTAATCTAGTTCTATCTATACTAATCTAGTTATAATATAGGCGCTTAGAGCCTAGTAACTAAGAAACGCAACTACTAAGGCTAGATATAACCTAAATAGTTATATACGCTATAGCAATATCTTATATACTACTATTAAGAATAACTAGTAGACTAATCTAGTGCTTTACTACTATCTACTAGATAAGAACTATAAGATATAGGTTAGTGCTTCTTTCTAGAGCTATCTATACTAATCTATACTAACCTAGATCTTATAGAGTAGAACTACTATAATAGTGTCTTATACTATTAGTAAGAAAAAGGCTCTAACTCTTCTTTACTATATCTTCTACTATAGTAGAGAGATTAGAAGTATCTCTATTAGAATAGGTACTTAATATAGTTAATTATATTATGTATATATATATAGTTATTCTTCTTGTCTAAACACTATTTAGACCTAGCTTTCTCTAGTATACTAACTCTTAAGCTTAATAGCTATTTAGCCTATTATTATATTACTAGTTTTACTACTACATCTTTTCTATACTTAAGAAGAAGGTCTTCTTTTCTTCTTAAGTATAAATAAGAGAATAGCTCTTAAATATCTCTTTCTACCTATTATATTACTAGATTCTATCTACTTAATCTAAATATACTATACGCTAAACTTCTACCTAGAAATCTAAATACAAAATCTCTTTAGGCTATTCTTATTCTAGTATATCTCTTTCTATTACTCTTCTTATTTTAATTTAATCTCTTCTACTAGCCTATAGCCTTTTTCTCTATTTCTTTAGTATATTCTAAACCTTATCTTAATTACTTTTAATATTAGTAGCTAATAATCTCTTAGGCTTAGATCTATATCTTTCTTAGGTTTAATCTTTACTTTTTTATAGCGCCTACCTATCTAGCGCTTAACTCTTTATAATATTAGCCTTTTCTTTAATAGATATTCTATTATCTCTAGTATATTACTAGTATATTTATAGAGATATTCTAGAAGGTTTATACGTACTATACTACTATTAGAATCTATACGCTAGTTACTCTACTTTTTTACCTAAGAGCTCTTTAGCGCTTAGTAACTAGGCTATTAAAATAATAATATTATAACTTTTCTTCTTACGTATAGTAATTACTACTCTTAACTCTACTTTTGCGTATATAGCCTTTTACTATTCTTTCTCTATTTTCTTCTCTTCTTTTACTTTACTCTACCTTAACCTTCTTTCTCTACTATAGCTTTACTTAAGTGCTCTAAAGATAAGTTAGCTACTATAGATACTATACTAGTTACTATATCTACCTTCTATACTTAGAAGCTTACTACTAAGCTAGCTATTATATCTAAGACTAATAATAGCTCTACTATTTCTACTACTATACCTACTCTTAAGCTTACTATAGCTAAGTAAGCTACTACTATTACTACGCACGCGCTTACGCTTTCTAAGCTAACTTCTACTAATAAGATAACTATTAAGTATAAGACTATAGATAATTCTACTACTATTACTACTTAGCTTATAACTAAGAGTACTAGTAATAATACTACGCTATTATTCTAACCTTTATATGCACTTAAATAGCTATTAGCTAAACCTACTCTACCTACTCTACTTAAGACTACGCCTTTAATTAAAGCTAAGACTAGCGCTAGTATTAGCTAAACTAATACTATTATAACTAACGTGCCTAATACTACTCTACTACTCTTCTCTATCTATAATATTAACTCTACTAGCTCTTCTTAGTCTAACTTAGCTCTAATAAAAGTCTCTTAAACGCCTACGTCTTACTTTTCTAAAAAGTAGAAAAACTAAAGTAAGTCTCTACGCCTTTCTATCTTTACTCTAGCTAAAGCTATTAAAGAAAGTAGACGTAGTATATATATAGTAAAGTTATATAAGTATAAAACTTCTAACTCTAGCTATAATTAGTACATTACCTAGTGTAAGTCTTTTCTCTTCTCTAGAGCCTTTTAACTAAACATTATTCTAATATTTTCTACCTTATTAGTAACTAACTAGAGAGCCTATATTATTACTCTTAGCTTTACTATAGATATATAGAATTACTTATATATCTTATAAAGTGTAAAACGTATACTTAGGCCTTTTCTATCTATTCTAGCTACTAATTAGAAAAGCTATTAGTCTAATATATAGATTAACGCTTATAGTAACTTCTACTTAGCTAATCTAGAGATAACTATTAGTAAATTCTTTTAGTTAGATAATAAGTCTACGCGCTAGCTATTTAACTCTAACATAGAGGCGCTTATACTATTTTATTACTTTAGCGCTAAGTTAGTTAGTGTAATTAATTCTTTAGTTAAGAATTCTTTTATTAAGATTATTATCTATAGTTAGTGTATATTATTAAATTATAGAAAGATATTTAGCTAGTATATCTAGGTTTATATTAATAGCTAGCTAATAAAGAGTAGAGTTTACACTAATTACTTAAAGCATAATAATTATTAGATTTACTCTTTTTATAGTAAGTTGCTAACTATTCTTTAGATACTTACTTTCTTATTCTTAGTATCTTTACTAATATATTCTTCTAGAGATCTAAGTAGTAAGACGTAGCTTTAAGTCTACTATAGCTACTAAGTCTATAGTTACCTCTAATATAATTGCTAGTCTCTCTAAAGGCGTTCTTACTTGTCTTAAGGCTAGTAAAAAGCTAACTACTATATCTAAAGAGAGTAATAAGGCCTTATTTACCTAGGCTAGTAATAGTATAGCTACTTAGTATAGATACTATTTAAGTAATATTAACACTAGTTACAACTTAGCTTTCTAACTAAGCCTAAAGAATCTTAGCTACAATTTGCCTAAGAAGGCTTCTAATATTAAGGCTACTTCTACTTCTACTAGTATAACTTATATTTAGTTATTATTACTATACTTAAAGATTCTTAGTAAAAGTAATAATAAGTCTAGGTTAACTATTACTAAGTGTTAGAGCTAACCTATAAAGTCTAATCTATCTACTAGCTAGCCTACTCTAGACACTACGCTTTCTATTAGACCTAATAGCTATTTAGCTACTAGTGTTCTTAAGCCTATTATGCTAACTAGAAAACCTTATTATTACGCTCTTTATACTATTTCTTCTTCTATCTAGATTCTAAGTAGTAGTTATAGTTAACTTTGTAAGTAGTTTAAGCCTAAAAAGGCTATTACTAATAAGGTAGATACTATTAGTAATAATGTTATTAAGTCTAAGGCTTCTACTATTACTACTTCTATTACTACTTCTACTAGAACTACTAAGCCTATTTCTTCTTTAACTTCTACTAATTCTATAACTTCTAGCTCTGCTAGCTCTTCTATACGTAGGTAGTTCTCTAGTCTCTTTTCTCTCTAATTAACTCTTAGATCTATCTATTCTACTCTATAGTTATAGTAAATAAAATTATAATATACTTCTAAGTCTTCTTTTATTATCTTATATTCTTACGTCTATAATATTATAATAGCTAAACCTGTATTACTTCTCTTCTACACTAAAAAGAAAGAAAGTTCTTTCTTCTTTAGCCTTAGATTCTAAATATTATTTAGATATAATCTTTCTATTATAATATTCTTAGGTTTCTAGTAGTTATTATAATAATACTAGATTCTAAGCTATAATTAAGAAGTACTAATAGTAATAGCCTTAGCAGCCTTTATAATTATATAGAAGATCTTCTAATATCTTTCTAAATTAAAATAATCTTTCTATAAAGTTAAGATCTATTTCTAAGATTCTTAAAGCTATTTTCTAGCCTATCTAAAGGCCTTTTTTTATTAGTAGATACTAATCTAAGCGCCTACTTAAGATATCTAGTTAGAGTTTTACTATAGCTCTAGCTAAGTAGCCTTTAGTTAAATTTCTAACTACTCTAAATATATTACATTCTATATTATAGTATTATAATATTCTTCTTATATTACTAATATATTCTAAGAGTATTATTATATGCTAGCTAGCTTTAAAATTCTAGTATTGTAATCTAGTGTTACGTAGTAGTTCTTGTAAGAAAAGTAGATTTATTACTATAGGCTTAATAGCTCTTTAGATAGTAAATATATTAAGTAAATTCTTCTATAATATCTCTATTACTACTTCTTACTTCTTTTACGCTTTAACTACCTTATACTCTTCTATATACTTTTCTACCTCTTCTTACTCTTTACTTTACTACTACTACTATTATTCTATATATATTCTTACTATAGCTTTTAGCTCTATTAATACTACGCCTAAAGATAAGACTATTAAGTAGCCTTTTATTAAGAGCGCGTCTATTATCTTCTCTAACTTTAATAACGCCTACTCTACTACTTTATAAGCTTTTTTACGCGCTACGCCTAAGTAAGCGTCTACTATTACTACGCTAGAGGCTACTACTTCTAAGCTAACTTCTACTAATAAGATAACTACTAAGTCTAATACTAAGAACTATTTAGCTACTATTACTACTTAGTCTATATCTATAAGTGCTAATAAGTTTAATAAGCTAGATACGTAGCCTTTTAATAACTTTAACTTCTTTATATTAGATAATAAGAAATCTTTTCTTAGCTTTTAAGAGTAGATTAATATTAAGACGTCTTTAGATATTATATAAATAGATTTTAACTTTAATAATATACTAAGCGCCTCTTAGGCGCTTTAGAGTATTATAGATAAGAATACTTTATACTCTACTATACTACCTAACTACTATAAAACTCTATCTAATATTAAGAAATTTAGCCTCTCTATTAAGAGCTCTAGCTCTTCTAAGTCTAAAGTTCTTTCTAAGTTATTTACAAAAAAGCATTTAGTGCCTAGAGCTCTTAGTAATTAGGTAGTAGAGTTACATAAGCTACTAAAGCGTATTTCTACCTCTAATACTATTATTAGCTAGAGTAAGTTTACTATATTTCTTTCTTACTTTCTAAAAGATATTCTACTAATATTATATTTCTTTATAGTAATACATATATTACGTGCTAACTTTACTATTAACTAGATTAAAGACCTCTATAGATATATTATTAATCTTAACACTTTAGAGACTCTAGCTAGACTAGTTCTTATAGTAGCCTACTTTCTAACTTAGAGTAAAGAATCTTAGATTAAGCGTAAAATTAATTTAGCGCCTCTAGATATATCTAAAAACTATTTATTCTTCTATAAGTTTTTTTCTCTTAGTATAAACTATAAGTAAATTATCTTTAAGCCTCTTATTACTACACTTATATACTATTATCTTATTAGCGTAATTAAGTATAAGTTAGCTTTAGATAAGAATAAAAAGCTTAGTAGATATAATAAAATATATAGCTATTACAAACGTAGTTTAAAGCTTCTATTTAAGTTATATTACTTAGTTATATTAAATAGCTTTCTAATACTATAGAGAACTTACACTAATTACTACGCAAAGAGTGTAGAACTCTAGTACTCTTTTACTTATAAGTTTCTAACTACCTCTTAGATATCTACTTTCTTAGTATTAGTATAATAGCTAACTTATTCTTAGGTTAGTCTAACTTCTCTAGTAAGAAAGTTATATTTACTAAGCTAGTAGATCTTAATAAGCTTTCTATAGCATTCTATCTCCCTTATTAATTATTCTAGCCTTTCTTCTCTCTTAATAGCTTTAATAGTCTAAGCGCACTTTAGTTATATAAGAAAGATTTTATAGTTTAAGCTCTACGTACTTCTAAGAAGCTAGTTAGTAATAGTAACTATAATTCTACTAAAAAGTTCTAAGACTTAGATATTAGTAACTATAGTAAGAGTATCTCTAAGAAGAATTATAAGCTAAGGCTTACTTAGCTAGAGAAGGCTATAGCTACTCTAAAGAGTCTTCTAGCTCTACTATCTTCTAAGCGTAAGCGCGTTTCTTCTAAAAGTACTATAAAGTCTATCTCTACTAAGAAGATAAAGAAACTAGTACTACTACCTATCTCTATACGTACTCTTTATACTTATAAGCCTACTACGCCTTCTACTAAAGCTATAGATATTAATAATAATAAAAGTAATAAATTTCTTACTCTATTTAAGTCTAAAAGCTTATTAGTCTAGAAGACCTCTAGTAAGAAGAAGAAGAAGAGTAAGAAGTAGATACGTTGCTTAGTTATAAGCTAAAATAGTAGTAGCTATTCTCTATATATATTTATAGACGTAGTTTAGAGCTTAGTTATAGTATTTAATATATATATATCTAAAACTACTTAAAACTATACCTATAATATATATACCTAATACTTATTCTAGTTAAAATCTAGCTTCTTTATTAGAATAACTACTAATAATTACTAAGGTCTAGACAATACCTATTCTATATCTTATTTCTCTTCTATATTAACTAATAGATTATCTAGTTAAGCTCTTAGCTATAGGCTTCTTTAAACTTTAGTTAACTCTAGAGTATCTAGAATATTTTAGCTGTACGTAGACTGTTTAGACATCTTATTATTATTATTACTACTTACTTCTTATTCTATATTATTAGTTTTATTAGTAAAGAATATAGTTATAGCGTAGTCTAGCTTATTAATCTTAGTAAGATCTACTACTATACGCTAGTAAAAGGCCTTTAGGCAGTTTTCTAGCGTATAACTTTAGAAAGAGATACTATTAAGCTCTTCTAACTAATACTAATCTTTTTTATTAACGCTACTAATATAAAATAGCTTCTTCTACTTAGGTAGAAACTTAGTAAGTATAGATTAGTTATTTTTATAGAAAGAGTCTCTTAACAGAATAAAATTATCTAGAGAAAGCTTACTTAGCTAAAGAACTCTTAACTAGTTAAAATAGTTCTTATTCTTATACCTAAAATATATAGTATAGTTAATAAACTTCTTAAATTATTTATTTCTATAGTTAAACTAGTAGGCTTATATTATAAGAAGAGTAAGTATATTCTAAATATTATTCTATAGAAGCGTCTACTAAGTTAGAATAGATAGCTTAATAGGCAAGATATACTACTAGCCTAAGACTAAGTACGCTAGTATCTTATTTGTAGATTACTTAATAGTAGTATAGTTAGCCTATAGAATATTAGGTAAGTTATCTACCTAGTTACTAGAAAGCTTCTTTAGAGTAGCTATAATAGGCGTATACTCTTACTTAATAAGTTCTTATCTCTAAGAGTAGTAGGCACTTAAAATAACTTTATTAATTCTCTATTACTTCTAAAGTTTCTTAATAAGGCTTTTATTCTTAGAGCCTCTATTAGCTAATATCTTAAGTAGAATACTCTATTAATAAAAGATATTATATAGTAGAAACTTCTAAACGCTTTTTAAGTTATTCTTAGCTAAAGCCTTAGCTTCTACCTATTGCAAAAGGTAGTCTTAGATAATAATAAAGAACTTCTTACTATTATAGCTAGGCAGTATGTAAATAACGTTAATAGTAATCTATATAAATAGTATTATTAGTAGCTCTATAGGCTAAAGCTTTTCTTAAACTATTACTAATATATATAATTAGTACTTAGAGTAGAACTATATATAGCGTTTAACTTAATTATACTATCTTTTCTAATAGTAGCGCGCCTACACCTTACGCTAGGTACCTTTCTTATTTTAGTAGCTAGACTTATTATAGAGAGATCTAATAATCTTATACTTCTTATCTATTAAGTTAACTACTCTTTATAGAGGCTAGCCTTCTAAGAGAATTATAAAGAGATGTTATTCTCTAATAGTTATTTAGAGCGCCTTCTTCTTAAACTTACAAAACTTAGTAGTAGATATATACTTAGGTCTTCTATAGAATAGAAGCTAGCCTATAATTACTTATAACTTATTACTATAGCTATCTACTAGTAGTTAATTATTAAAAGAAAGATCTATCTAGCATATTCTATACGTGTACGCTAGAGCTTTACTAAAGATAAGCTAAACTATATTTAGGTGCGTATTAATAAAATCTTCTATATCTTTCTTAGGTTTATTAGGCAGCTTCTAGCTATCTAGCTTAGGTATTCTTAAAAGAGTATTAGCTACAACATTCTTCTTACTAGCTATATAGATAATATTAAACTTCTATATATTAAGAAGTATAAGCTACTAAGTAATTAGAGCTCTAGAGAGATTTATTGCGCTTTATTAGAGTTACGTAATAAGCGTCTTTACGTCTATTTTAACTTAGAAGTGTACTCTATAGATATAGAACTAAAACTTCTTTAAAGAAAGTAGAAGAGCTTTATATTTATACTTACTTAAATTTTAATTTCTTTTAGTAGTAGACTAAACTCTACTCTTAAAGCGTATAGAGTAATAATAGCTATTTAGATTAAGCTATATAATAACTATACTCTAACTCTTTTTACTACTATTAACTATAAGAATAATTTTTTAGATAGACTTAGTGTAATTAATAGAAACTAGTGCTAGAGTAGTTATTAGAGCTACTTTAAGATGTTCTATTACCTACTTCTACTCTAGGCTCTATTTAAATAGTATATTCTTATAGAGAAGCTTAAATAAAGAGACTACAATAATAGTAAAATCTAGTACCTATACTTTATAGTAAACGTAGATTCTAAGAAATATTTAGACTTTCTTAGCGTTGTAATAATTTAGCTAACGTATAATCTTATTAACCTTCTTCTTATTAGAGTAGTAGCTATATTTATTAATTTAATAGCTAATAATAATTATAGAAAGGTAGTAGAAGTTAGACTTATAGTCTAATATTATTACGCCTACGCGCTTAATATCTATAAGCACTTTATTAATATTTAAAAGGTATTTAGTAACAAACTACCTTATATCTAGTTCTACCTTATAGTTGCTATAGCGCTTTTTTAGCTTCTTAATATATACGTTATTAAGGTATAGTATATACCTATTAGAGATATAGTTTCTGTAAATCTTTATTATAATATATATAAACTCTACTAAGAAGTTTATTATATCTATTAGAAGTGTACACTATTATATAAGTTCTAATAGTGTTAAAAAAACTATTATGTCTTTTAAGTCTTTATGTAGTTCTACTTAGTTATACTCTAAGAAGAAGTCTAATAGGCTTATAATAACGTATTCTGCAAATTTCTCTAAAAACTTATTAGAATTAGGTAGTAGGTTAGCGTTGTAAATTATAACTCTATTAAGTTTTTAAGTATTATTAATTAGGTAATACCTCTTATCTTTCTTAGTAACTAAGAACTATAGGTTATAATACTAGCTCTTATATAACTCTAAAGTACCTCTATTAATATAGTTCTAAATTATATTAATTATAACCTACTAAAGCTTTCTTAGAATAAAGAACTAGTTAGCTCTCTAGGCTTAATATAGTACTATATTAATAATAACTAGAGAGATAATATCTTTACTAACTCTTCTAGATTCTCTAAAGTTCTAGGCTAGTACTACTTCTTATTAGTAGAGAACCTCTAAGAGTATATCTTTTTCTACTAGTAATAACTCTAATAAGATTTTTATCTCTAAAATACGTTTAAGTATTATTTAAGTGCCTTAGAGAAATACAGCGTATTATAGCTTAAAATACTTAGTAAATAGAGCTAATTAGCTATTAGTATTAGGTATTTACTTTACTACTACTTTCTTCTTCTAGTCTAACTACCTCTTAATAGGTTGCGTTAGTTAGCTAGAGTTATTAATAAGTTTAATCTTAACACCTTTATATTTATAAGCTCTATTAATCTAAGTGTTATTTAGCTAACTTACTATATACTTAGTAGGTAGACGCGTAGGTTCGCGTAATACTATAACTATATTAACCTTTAGTATAAAGCCTTTATTTACTTTAGCTAGGTTCTTTACCTAGAAGAATGCCTTACTCTATTTTATAGTATCTTTGTTACTAATACTCTCTATAATATTACTTAGAAGTTAAGCTAATAGCTCTTTAACGTCTTCTATCTTAAAAATATATAAGCCTTTATTATCTCTTATTAGTAGGCTTCTATTAGGCCTAAAGCTTATTAACTTACTATTTAATCTTAATAAGTACGCTATTAGATCTTTTCTAGAGGCTCTACGCTTCTTCTATAGAACCTATTTACTAATAGATTATATAGGTATCTAACTACTATTTAGTCTACTATCTCTAACCTTCTCTATTATTATATCTACTACCTCTATATATACGCACACTACACTATCTACTAGCTCTTTAGTTACGTACTAGAGTGTAGTACTAGCTACTACACTTCTATACCTTTTTCTAATATAGATCTAGTATAAAGACTAGAAGCTATAAGCTTATTACTTCTAGTATATATAAATCTTATATTAGCTTAGCTATCTACGCTAAAGATATAATAGTATATTAATCTATTAGTTATATACTTAATACGCGCCTAAGCGTCTATTAGAAAAGAGTTATCTAGAATAATTAGATTAGTGTAGAATTCTATAATAAAGAAGTTTGTTTAGACTTTAATCTACTCTATAATAATAAGAACACTCTAGATAATATCTATAAAGCTTACTATACTTCTATTTATAGTAACTATCTAAGCAGCCTTTATACTATCTAGTAGTAATATAATTAGTAATATAGCTTTCTTAGCTACTTCTCTCTTAATAGTATTTAGCTTAGCGCCTAAGTCTAAGAAGTAGAGAAAAGAGTTCTCTCTAATATTAATAGAGACTTTTAGATAGTCTTAACGTAAGTGCTTAATATCTATTAGTTAGTTATACACTTAATTATTTCTTAGATAGTTATAATCTACGTCTTTAGAGTTATAATCTTAGCCTTAATTTATAATAATATACTATTATATATAGCTAATCTCTTAGTTAGTCTAGTGTTCTGCCTTTAGGCTATAGTAGTTAACTACTCTACTAGCTTCTACTTTTACTAGTACGTAGTTAGAGAGAGTGCTAAAAGTAATTATATTAACTATAGCGTCTAAGAGCTTATTAAACTTCTATTCTTCTTTCTTTTCTTAAAGCTTCTCTTATCTAGCTTATTACTTTAATATCTTAATAATATTAACTTTAAACTTATTTAGCTTCTTATTTATATAGTTAGAGTTAAATAGCGTTTTATAGACTTTAAGTATATTACTAAGAAGAGTACTAATCTAAAGAGAGATTAAAGTACCTAGAATACTATAGATTATAGCCTATGTATTAGGCTTAAGCTTATTAATAATCTTACACTTTCTTAGTTACTTATTAGTTATCTTAGAATTTAGTTCTAATTATTCTTATAGTATTCTAGATGCTCTATTATCTAGTTATATAAGATTATCTTCTTTGCTAAATTAGATAACTCTCTTCTTATTTAGCGCCTAATAGCTTAAAAAGTATTCTATTCTATTCTTATAACCTTAGAGATAAGAGATATAATTATTACTAGGTCTTTGTAGTATTATCTTCTTCTAAACCTTAGAAGAATTATAAGATACTACCTTCTTAGGTTCTAAGAATACTCTAGAAATAGTATAGTAGTAAAACTAGTAATATAATAATAGGCTAAATAGCTATTAGACTTAAGAGTTAGTGCGCTAGAAAAAGCTAGGTCTAAATAGCGTTTAGACAAGAAGAATAACTACATATATATATATAATATAATTAACTATATTAAGTACCTATTCTAATAGAGATACTTTTAATTTCTCTACTATAATAGTTATAGCTATAATAGTGTTATTACATTAATTTAGGTTTACTAAACGTAGGTAGTAGTTTAATTTATCTTTAGTAAAGATACTTAAAAGCTTCTAGAATTATTCTACGTTATCTACTTAGAGGCTTTTAGTAAAGTCTAGTATAAGCTAAACTAAAATAGCGTTGTTTTCTATACTAATTAGAGCCTTTAGGTTACTAAACTAGGCGTTAACTATAAGAGAGTTAATATTCTTCTTTAGAAATTATTACTTAATCTTAGCTAAAATGCTCTTAGCCTATAGTTTCTAGCCTAGATTATTAATACAACTCTAGAGGTTCTCTAGCGTACTCTACTAAAGTATATTCTATTTATCTATATAAAGCTAGCTCTTATCTATATATACTTAAAGAGTTAGGTAGTTCTACTTATAATAATTACTTTTATTATATATCTAATAATTTATAGTTACTCTAAGAGCCTATCTATTTATAGTGCCTTAATTATATCTAGTTTCTAGATTCTAAAAGCCTTAGAAATTATTATAGAAAGTCTAACTAGTGTTCTATTAGTAACTACTATATTACTACTACTACTAAGGTTAATACTAGTTATTTAGCTAGAATTACCTCTAGCCTTAGAGTAGGTACGCTCTTAGGTAGTTTGCGCGTTTATTAGCTTAATAGTCTACTTTACTATATATGTTAGAGTTATTTATAAGTTTAGTTTTATAGTAGGTCTACTAGATCTTCTATAGTTCTATCTCTAGACTAGCATAATTAATCTTTAGGTTAAGCATCTTATTAACTAAGTTATCTACCTCTATATTAGTAGGTACTTTTTCTAAAAAAAACTAGAAGGCATAGAGCCTAAGTAGCTTATCTTAGAGTAGAACGTTAAGCTTAGGTAGCTAGAAAGCCTGCGTATAGTTATCTTAGAGAGTTAGTGCTAGTTACTAAGATTACTAATAGGCTATTAGCTGCGCTAGGTTAAATTTAACTTCTAGAATAATTTCTTTAACTACTTTAGAGAGGTTAAGCATATAAGCTTTTTTCTCTACCTCTAGATAGGTAGTAAGGTAGTTACTAATTTTAGTGTAGTTAAATACCTTTAGGTTATTAGTCTTTAAACTAAACTTATTAAGTATCTTTATAGTATACCTAAAGAGTAGTCTCTTAACTAGGTAGAAACCTTAGTAATCTTTATTAATAGTTAATACTTTAATATAGCGCTTGCTACAAATCTAAAACTTTTATAAGTACTTCTTAATATTTAGATTAGACCTTACTTAGCACTAGAGAAGCTAGTACTTAAAGTACTTAGTCTAAGCTTTCTATTAGTTTTTATTATTAGTACAAAAGAGCTTTCTAAGAGCCTCTCTAAACTTCTTTTAGAATTTAGTAACTAGAGCGTTAGAATATTTATTTAAGGCTTAGATAATTATCTTCTACTTAGGTTTATAGTACGCTAAAAGATAATTAATCTTTATCTTATCTATAAACTTATAGTACTTTAATATATTCTTAAAACGCTTAAGAAACGTAGTAACGTTAGTTCTATTAAACACTAGAACTATCTCTAATAAGTATAGAGAAAGCTAGATAGAATAGACTAGAGAGTAATTACCTAGCTACTAGAGAGACTAAGCTATTATCTAAAGAAGCTTTACTATATTATTATTTTAGAGTTATACTAGAGGTTATACCTAAGGCTGCTAGCTAGTAGTACCTAAGAACTCTAGAATATCTAGCATCTTAATATTCTCTTAGAATAATATAGGTATTGCTTTAGGTTTTATAGGCTTAGTTTAGAGAGGTAAAGATAGTTATTTAGCAAACTAGGCTTTTAAAGAGGCTTTAGTAACTAACTTAGATTATTTATTAATCTTAGCCTTATTAGATTAACTCTTACTTATTTATATAAGGTAGTATATAAGTATTATAAATAGTATAATAGCTAGTGTAAATATTAAACGTATAAGTGCTATTAATTAGGTTTAACTATTTACTTACTAATAAAGTTAGGTATTCTTTACTAGAAGAGCTATTACTATCTTTTTTATATACTATAATAGCTTTCTACTACTATCTTATTATTTAGCCTCTTTCTTTCTAGCTATACTAGAATTAAGATCTACTATATTAGCTCTTCTAACCTTTCTTAGGTCTTATTATTTATTCTTAGTAGAATAATATAGCTATATACTTTCTATTATATTATTTTCTATCTATATAGCTATCTAAAGAGTAATTAGCCTAGTCTAAACCTTTTATCTAGCTCTTTATATTACTTAGCGCAGCGCTACTATAGCTATATTATCTATTAGCCTAAG
This sequence comes from Alternaria sp. BMP 0032, assembly GCA_023758005.1. Lineage (NCBI taxonomy): Eukaryota > Fungi > Ascomycota > Dothideomycetes > Pleosporales > Pleosporaceae > Alternaria > Alternaria sp. BMP 0032. The sequence continues at coordinate 5,249 of JAFVMD010000075.1, read as the reverse complement.
TAGTAGTTATTATTATCTAATTATTTATATTATTAGAGGTCTCTTAGTATACCTACTTCTTAAGTGTCTATACTATTAGGTTTCTATAGCTTATAGTTTACTTCTACGCGTCTCTTAGATATACTATTCTATATATTATCTTATTCTTTGTTTTATATACTTATCTATTACTTATTCTATTATATTACATAATAATTATATCTCTTCTAAAGCCTAGTTAAACTATTATTCTAATAAGCCTTTAGTAGGTAAAATGCGCACTTAAAGGTAGCGCGCAGCCTTTCTAAGATAGAAGACTAAATAGATTAAGTTTTAGTTAGTTGCTATATATAGTAGAGAGATTAGAAGTATCTCTATTAGAATAGGTACTTAATGTAGTTAATTATATTATGTATATATATATAGTTATTCTTCTTATCTAAACACTATTTAGACCTAGCTTTCTCTAGTGCACTAACTCTTAAGCCTAATAGCTATTTAGCCTATTATTATGTTACTAGTTTTACTACTATAATATAGTTTCTAGTCTTAGAGCGCGCGCTTAGATAGTCTAGTTAGATCTAGACTAGTTAACTCTAGTGTAGATAGAATTATATAGCTATACACTAGCTTAAATAGAGCAACACTAGTTAAGTTATATTTAGAGTTATTATATATAAACTTAGCGTTAGCTAGTAAAGTTACCTAGTTATCTTACTTATAGTTTATATAAGCTCTAAGGTATTACTCTAGAATCTAATTTATACGCTCTATCTAGCTATTAGTCTAGAGGTAAAAAGCTATTAATAGTAGTTATCTAGTCTCTAGGTATTAAGTAAAGGTACTCTAGTACGCTAACGTAAACAGTATCTTTCTATTAGTAACTACTAACTTTAGTAGGCTATAGAGGCGTATAATCTTCTAATAGAAGGTTTTAGCTAGTTCTAGCGCGTTTAGGTTACCTCTAGATAGTATAAAGTATACTATTTTAGAGAAGTAGTATATAACTATAAGTATGCTATTATACTCTTACTCTTCTAGAGTACTTAGAGATAACTTAGTAATAAAGTCTATTATAATATCTTTCTAGATATTAGCTAGTATAGGTAGTAACTATAGTTCTCTATACCTAGTATATCTAGTAGATTTTATCTTTGCGTAGATTATGTAGAACTAATAGTAGTTCTTAACTATCTATTAGACCTCTAGCTACTAGAATTCTCTTAATATAAGATCTAGAGTTTAAGTAAATCTAAAGTAATCTACTAAGAGATTATTATAGTAAGCTTATAAGACTTTAACATAGACTACTTCTAGAATATAGAGTCTTCTCTTATAAAAAAGTATATTATTTAATTTTATACTCTATTAGTCTACCTAATATAGTTAAGTATTATCTAGTATTAATAGTGCTTCTCTAGTAAGGTCTATGTACTTATTACTAAGTATACCTTCTCTAATAGTGTTACGTATAGAGTATAGTAGCCTAGTTTAGTTAGTAGATAATATTAGTTAGCCTAGAGTAATAGCTCTAGTTATACCTATAACTACTCTAATCTAGAGTCTTCTTACCTCTTCTAGAGTAACTACGCGCTTTTTAGAGCTATCTATATTAGTTAACTATAGCTTACGCTAAAGCTCTACTAGTAACCTCTTATTACTACTAGCTAAACCTACTACGTTCTTATCTAACTTATAATCTAGGCGTCTAGATAGTCTATTAGTAGAGTTAGTCTACCTAAGATAGTAGACTATAGTAAAGTAGAAGGCTACTAGCTATTCTACCTATTTAGCCTACCTATATAATAGTACCTTAGTAGATATAAACTCTTATAGGTTATAGTAGTTTATATAAAAAGTAATATTATAAGCTATACTTTTAAGATAATACTTCTAGTGTTTAAAGGCTTCTACTACTATAAGAAGTTCTCTATTATATATATTATAATTACGCTTAGTAGAGGTTATTTTATATAAATAGTACGTAATTAGGTACTATAGGTTCTTACTATTAGGTTCTAGTCTAGACTAGTTTAGAATTCTAGAGATTATAAAGTCTAAGGTATTAGTTTCTACTTTATAGAGTAGGCTAGAGTTAAAGTAGACTAGAATAAAGTCTATAGTAAATCTTTCTTTAAGAGTCTTAAAGGCTTTAATAGTATTAGGTTCTAGCTTAATTAGGCGCAATTCTTCTTATTATTACTAGTAGCTACTCTTACTTACCTTAGGTAGCCTTTAGGTAATTTAGTAGAGAGAAGTAGCTATTTTAGAGAACTCTTCTATAAAGCGCTAGTAGTAGTTAGTAAAGCCTAGAAAGATCTAGACGTCTCTAACTAAGGTAGGTATAGGCTAGAATTAAATAGTGTTAATATAATTAGTCTCTATCTCTACTTCTTATAAAGTAACTATAAAACTTAAGTAGTCTACTCTCTAGGTATAGAAGTTATACTTAGAGAGTTTAGCGTATAGTCTATACTAGATAAGTTTAGATAACACTTCTTAAATCTAGCTAACGTGTTTCTTCTTATTCTAGAAGTAGATAAGAATATTATTAAAATATATAATATAGTAGATATCTAGTAAGTCTAATAGAATTAAGTTAATATAATTCTAGAATACTATAAAGGTATTAGTAAGACTAAATAGTATTACTATATATTTAAAATAGCTGTACCTAGTGTAGAAGGCTATCTTCTACTTATCTCTCTCTTTAATATAGATATAATAGTAAGTATTCTATAGGTCTAGTTTAGTGTAGATTAATATAGATCTAAGTTAATTAAGAGACTCTCTTATAAGTAGTAGTAGATAGTAGTTTTTTATAGTAATTACGTTAAGACTATAGTAATCTATATATAACTAGAGAGAGCTATTCTTCTTCTTTACAAATAGAATTAGCGCCTCTATCTTAGAGGTAGAGTACCTAATTTATTCTTTAGCTAAGTTCTTATTAATATATTTACGTAGTATCTTAGCTTCTATTACTAATAGGCTATAGAGTAGTCTATAAGGTAGATTCTTCTTCTTCTTTAGGTTTATTACTATCTTATATAGCCTATGTTTAGCTAGAATAGTAGCGTCTTTTTTAGAAAAGGCTTTTGCCTAGAAGCTATAGTACTAATAGAGTAGAGTACTATTATTTAGACCTATCTAGCTTACTACTAGTAGAAAGCTATTATTATTCTTATTAAGAAGTGTAGCTATAAATTATTTAGAGGTCTCTAGAGTAATCTTATAGTATCTAGCCTACTTTATAAATCTTATAGATTTTAAGATAAAGTTTAGAGTAGGTTACTATTACTCTAGCTATAGTATACTTAGAATTATATTAAATTCTTTAAGGTCTCTTAGATAGAACTTTCTCTACTCTTCTTAGGTAGTATTATAGCTATTAGTTATAGTGTACTTTACGTCTACTTAGCCTAATATAGCTAGCTCTTAGCTATTAAGACTATAAAACTAGATTATACTATCTTAGTATAGTACGTATCTAGCTTTACTAGCTATAGCTTAACTAATAAAGTTAGCCTTAGCGCTACTATTAAGAAGCGCCTAGATATAGATAGGCCTAGACTTAGCTAGAATAGTGCTTTCTATAGTAATTAGAGATAAGCCTACTATCTCTAACCTAGTTTTACACTTACTACTTATAGTAGTAATAAGACTCTTAGAGTATATAATAAGTCTCTTAGGCTATAGAGTTAAGTAGCCTAAGAGTGCGCTTTTTTCTTTTAGGTACTAGTAGAGTTAGAATACTTTTTCTTATAGTACCTTTTATAGTAGTAGTTATAGTATTTAATTTAACTAATATTCTTTATACTTATTTAAGCTACTAGAGTAGTTATAGATTCTCTCTTAAGTAGTGCGCGTAGTCTTACCTTTTAGCTAGATAGACTACACTAGTTAGCGTTATACTATATCTACTTAAAGAGTAACTAGTCTCTTCTAGTGTTGTTTATACCTATCTAGGCCTATCTAACCTAAAGTGTAGATTCTAGAGCTCTATACTACTAGTTAGCCTTAGCCTCTAGTACTATAAGGCTATACTACTTTTACTTAATATTATTTAGTTATTTATATATCTTTAGGTTAAGAGTAGAGTAGAAGTTATAGATATAATTCTTATTAGTATTATTAAGAGTAGCTTAGGCGTTAAGCTTCTTCTATTATATCTTAAGGTAGTTAAGAAGCTTAGTAGAAGTGTAATAACGCTATCTTACGTTTTTAATCTTTTCTCTAGCTATCTACTTACGTTTAAAAAGAGAGCTAAGTAACTTTAGTATAGCTAACTTTAGAGTAGTTTAGATTAGAACTAGTACTTCTAGGTTAGTTATAATAGCTCTAGCTATTCTTTTCTAATAGTCTAGTTAGTAGTCTCTAAGCTATCTAATTGCAAAGTTAACTTATATAGTTAGATTAGTTAAAGTAGAGTTACTCTTAAAGAAGTGTTTATAAGCTTTAGCCTAGCTATTAAGTTATACTTTATCTTTATCTTTAAAACGCGTTAGAAAGTTAGATTTTAGAAGTAGAATCTTAAAAAGTTTAGTCTAGTGTAGAGTACTCTTAGCAGGCGTAGCTAGAGCTAGTGTTAGTATAAGTAGTAATAAAGTCTAAAGGTTACTACTAGTAAGTATAGTCTTAAGAGCCTCGCGTTAGGCGTGTAAAGTAGTAATCTTTATACGCTGTTTAGCTTCTAATAGAAGCTATTCTTTCTATTTAAGTTCTTACTAAAGAGTTAATAGCGTTAGTTTATTAATAGGTATTCTTTTCTTAACTAGTAGTGTTTCTATAGTAGGTATTAGAGCTTATAATTTCTCTTTAGTAGTAGTTAGAGCTAATAGAGTGTTAGCTAGTCTAGGCTAAGTCTAGAAAGCTACGTTTTCTACTACGCTACGTAATTGTAATAAAACTATATTTATAGTATTACTAATAGTTATAGGTAGAGATTTGTATTATAAAAGTAGAATAGATTAATACAAGATTATATAAATGTAAACCTCTACTAAGTAATCTAGATAGAGCTATTACTTATAAGAGATTTCTCTAGGTTTCTACGCTAGTAGAGTCTGCGCTTGCGTAGGCTAGCGTAGTCTAGAGAGGTCTAGAGAGATCTAGAGTAGTCTATAACTAAGTAGTTATAATAAGTATAGTAAACTACTAATAAAGTAAAATAGTAATTAAGTAAAGTATTAAGCTTTATATAAGAAATAGCTATATTATATATACTAAATTAGTTTTATTACTATCTATTAGTCTAGTTAGTATAGTTA
>JAFVMD010000074.1:0-20677 GCA_023758005.1 Alternaria sp. BMP 0032 | reverse complement strand
GTAAATAAAATATATACTTAAAATAAAAGTAGCTATTTTTTTATTTAAAAAGCTTAATAATAGTATATAATTTACTTAAGTAATAGTATAAAGTTACTAATATTTTAGTTTTTAGCTTTTTTAAGTTTTATACTAATAAGCTTATAAAGCTTAAAATACTACTTTAAAAGCTATTCTTAGTATAGCTATAGCTAATATATACTAAGTAGTACTTTCTTAAAATAGTAAAAAAAATTAAGTAGTAGCTAGTATTAGTAAATATAGTAATTAATTACTATAGTAAGTAATTTTAGTAAAAGTAAAAGTAAAGAGAAAGCTAGTATTATTTATTAGTAAACTAATAATTCTATAGTTTATAAACTAGTTTTAAAAAAGTAAAGTCTATTACTAGTATACTAAAGAATATATAACTAAAAGTTTTAGTACTTTAAAAGTAAATAAACTAAAACTTAAAGCTTTAGCGCTACTACTTTTAAAGTAGTTAAAGCTTTTAAATTTTTTAAGCTAGCTAAAAAGCTATTTTAATACTAAAGTACTTTATAAAAAAATTTTAATACTAATTTCTAAAAAAATTATAATATAATTATATATACTTATTAGCTTATAACTAATAAAGTAATATATTTTAAAAGTTTATAGTTAAAATATATATACTAAAATCTCTCTTAGTAAAAGCGCACTTTTTTTATTTTATAAGTTACTACTTTTAGAAATCTAAAAATACGTTACTATACTAGTATATTAAATAATTTATAAGTTTTCTTAGTAATTATAAGAATAAAACTAATTTCTTACTAGTTATATTATTTTACTACTTTACTAAAGCCTTACTAAGTTACTTTATTATTATTTAATTACTTTTTTTTAAATTATATTACTATTACTACTTATCTTTATAAATTCTTTTAAGATTATTATAAAAAATAGTATTATAGTAAATTTTATAACTTTTTTTATTATTTTTATAACTACTACTATTATATATACTATTAAAGCCTACTTTACTAATAATATAGTATTTACTAAACCTATTAATAGTTATTATTTTATAAGTATTTTATAAAAGTATATAAAATAAGTAAATTTTACTATTATTTTTTACTAAAACTTTACTTTTAATAATTTTATTAATAAAATATAGCGCTTTTTTTATAACTTAAATTTAAATATTATAAATTACTTAGTAGCTAAAGCTTTATATATTACTAGAATTTTAAAAAATTTTATTAATATACTAATAATTAAGTACTTTCTACTAAGTTTAAATACTATTTATATATACTTTACTATATATATAATTAAAATAAAGTTAAAGCTATACTTTAGCTATATAATATAGAGTTATATTTACTTATAATAGTACGTCTTAAAAAAAAATTTTAAAAAAAGTAATAAAAAATAAAATAATAAAAATAAAGTATTTATAAGTTATTTTTAGTAAGTAAATATTATTATATAAATAGTAGTAGTATTAAAGTTTTACTAAAGCTATTAAAAGTATAACTATAAGAGAATTATTATTATATTATAGTTATTAAAAAATAAAAATAGTATTATAGTTATAGTTAATAGCTATAGAATAAATATAGTAAGTTCTATTAGATTATTTCTAGTTATTTCTAGTTATAGTATAAAGAAAGTTATATAAGTAAGTATAAAGTTAGTCTATACTATAAGCTAGTAATAACTTTATTACTATAGTAATATCTAAATTAATATTAAAATTATTTTAGTAGTTCTAAAAAAGACTAGCTTAAAATTTTTTAAAATTTTTTAATATCTTTTAATATCTTTTTACTATAAAAATAACTTTAAATTAAGCTTAAGGTACTAAAGCTAGTATTATAAGTTAATTTTATAGCTTTATAATATTTACTATTTATATAAGTAGTATTATAAAAAGAAAAAATCTACTTTTAGACTAGCGTCTTAGTAAATAAAACTAGAATTATATTAATATATTAAGAAGTAATCTAGTTTTGGCTTCTAGCCACCTGCGAACTATTTCAGGTTCTCTGATGTCATCTTATATGGGCTAAGGCTTGCCCAGAGAAGGTACCTAGGTAGCGTTAAGAGTCGCCAACACCACATGCACTTTGTACACGCCTAGATACCCTCAAGCTTGCCAAGATGACATGAGCGTGTTGTTGAAAGTGGAGATCTGCTTGCATCGAAAAAGGTGTCCTAGACCCTGTCAGATCGATCTGAAAGTGTACAGTATCTGCCTGCGCTAAGTGGGTCCCGGAACGGGAGTCGGCCGGCGCGAAGCCGCCGACATGCAAAGCATACACCTCCCTAATTTTCTTATCTTCTCATCACACCCCGAATGTTTGAATCTGGTCTTTTGTCACTCTCACGGAGGGTTGCAGGTCGTGGCAGCTGTCCAGGTTGGCCCAGTGGGCGGTGACGTCGTCGGTCTTGACACTTCCCGATCTGGCATTGCCAATACTTTCCTGCATCTTCCTATTGCTCAACTTTCTCTGAAGACTACAAGGCATTCGTTCCGACTGTCGCTATGCGCACCTTTAATCGAGGCTACCTAGGTACGACTACAATTTATTGGACATTTGGGGGGTCGGCTCCCTGGAAGTTTGTTATGAACGAGTTGTATCTACATCCTAATGTTGTTTGAAGAACACACTGTTGTCAGGCCTGAATCTCTAGGCAAAGATTTGAACGAATGACTTCAAGGTAGATTTTGCTATTCTGGGCACAACTTGTAGCACCCGAACTTCTTTGCCCAGCAGATGCTGATGCTGAGCTCATCAACCAACCTAGCGTGGATCAAGATTATAGTCACTTATCACGTCCCAGCTTGTACAATGCTTTTCAAGGGCAGACTTATCAATCTCTCCACGCGCAATCTTCTCTTCGAGTTCCGTCTGTTGTTCCTTTCGTTCTAACTGGTTCTGCTTAACCGCAGCCATGCGCTCATTAAGCGTTCCCGGGAACGGCAACACCCCCGGAGGCGGATTTAACCATTGTCTACACAACATTTACGATCAGCAAACCTCAATGAAATACATACTGCATGGAGATACCTAGGTAAGGCTTACTCTTTGGGAACATTTCGCCCGTCTACTCCGCGGAAGCGATCCTCGACTGCCTGGCTCCATGGCTTCCGGTCAAGCCACCGCTTGATCATCCTAGGAGATAACGGCTGGGCATCGTATACGCCTTGGCGAGTTACTTCATCGTCTGGCGTTGGCAACCAGACCATGTATCTGACAAGGCCGTCGTTGCAGAGACCTCGGGTGTGATTGCTGTGCGGTGGTCTCTTCAGCAGTTTGAGTACCTCGCGGAGCTCATCGGTTGCACTTGGCTGACCGTCTATGTCAGCTGGGGCAGCACCGTCTGAAATGACATCGTCATGCTCTGCAACTTGTGGCTCTGCTTGACTTGAAGAGGCAGGATCGTCTTCGTGTTTCCCCGCTACTCCTTGATCTGGTCGCACCTCCGGACGGGGTGTCGACATGATGCGCGATTTGCTGTTCAGTCCTAAAAATGAGGCAATTTAGGCTGAGAGACAATATAGCCTGTGTCAGCGATCAAGTATGTCAAGGGAGTGAAGAAGGAGTGCTTACGGTGGATACTTGGTGATTGGGAGTTCGTTGCTGCGTAGAGCTGCCTGGGCGTGGCACAGTCGATGGGAAGAGGGGAAAAGCAAGAAGCGAGACGCAGTGTACGTGACTTGTTATTAACGCTCCGTTTTCGCTTACTCAGACCGTTCGGATTGCCAACAATGACGATGATGCCGACGTATGTAGCATGGGTGCGCTGATTCTTAAGCACCTCGACGAGTCAAGCTTAAGATTATAAAGTATGGACTTTCGTCTATGTTGAACTGCACGATCTATCGAGCCAGATTTCTACATCGTATCCATTAACAACACTGTATCATCTGCTGTTACCATGAAGCTCTCAACTGCCCTATCTGCAACGGCGACATTTCTACTCATGGGAAGAATCCGAAGTCTCCCTGCTGAATATGACGACGAAACGGTATGTGTGCACGAAACATACAACGCAAATGACTGGTACTAAACATGCATGCCCAGTCTCTCCGAGATGCCCTCATGATGCTTAAGAGTGATAATGGCGTCCGTGTGCTAGGATATGACGGAGTTCTGCGCCGACTCAACCCCGCTCGTACCGAAGTAGTTGACTACATTCAACTCTCCGCCCATCACGTCGAAGAATTCGTCGTCTGAAGTACCCTGATCAGCGCGATACATGGGCCGGCGTCGACGGACGTGCAGTCACGGATGAAACTCAACTGTTGACTGTTCCTGACTTCGTTGTCCCTCTCGATCCGAGCACGATGGTTTCGAAGCCAAAGGACAAGACGGGGTTGAGGCCGCAGGCTACAGATTGTCGGGGCGTTGATTGTACCGACCCAGAGTATTGTAGGGCTTTCGAACCGCCGTGCGCAGAATGTGAGCCGTATCAGGAGTGCGTCGGTGGGCCGACAGGCTGTCTTGTGCGTTACAGGTGTGAAGATACTCTGCCACCTGCCGATTTCTAGGAGGAATTGGAAGCTTTGCTGAAGGAGTGATCATTGATATGTAGTCATGTTATAGTACACACACGGAGGAGTCTTTGGGAGTCTCGGAGTTTGGGACATCAAGCCTGTGTTGGCATTCGCGTATCCTCCCATCCCTTCGAGCTGAAGTGGCTCCTAATCTTCTTCAAACTATCGTGATTGTTTCTATAGGGGTGTCGTGGGTCCACCATGTTGCAAAGAAGTTCGGCGACCTAGTATCAAACCAGCCAATGCGATGGAATAATCGATGATCATTCTGGTAAGACTGGCGAAGAACAAGGCCGACGGGGTATTCGTGCCAGCGAGCCATCTCTAGGAACCATATACGCTGATCGATTTGGCCGTCACCTTGAATGCTATCGGGCAGCGAGACTGCACCTGAAGATGGCAAAACTTCGTTCCCGTCTAGTATTATCCTGGGCTTTATTACCTCTAGAAAATTGGTAGGGCCTGGATCGAAGTACTGGAGAACTTCATTTACTTCCAGCGAACGTAAGGGTCCTCGTATTACCAGGTGACCATCAACAACAGCCCCAAATGGCTTGCTCGAGTTTGCCAGGACAACTTCACATTGTATGACTTCTGCTACTAGCTTCCCGACAGTCGGTAAATCTGAAAATTCGATGGCTCCGTCAACAGAAGCCCATGACCATGATGGCGCACGATATGTCTCGGGTCGTCCAGCGGGTTGAGAGCCTTGGGCAATCTCGCACACTGAGTCGTGGGACCACATCAACTCGAACATCAGAAATGCTTCCCACAACCCAGCTAGATATCTGTCTCCTGTAATGAGATGGAGTTGCTGGGCAATACCGGAGATCGCCAGAAGCTTGTCGCTTTCTTCCGTGATCTCCCGTCGGGTAAAGTTTTTCACTACGCTTCTCCATACTCGATGCGCGGAATCACTGCGCGGAGAGAATGGAACCATCGCAGCTGTCAAGGGTGAGAACAAAGACGGTTGTGCTCTGCTTTTGCCTATCTCGTGAAATGGCTGTGAACCAGGGTCTCCCCCATCGGTGTATCTGAAGGTTTGGCACTCCCACACTAGCTGTTGTGACGAGAACGATAGTACGCGTGGAGAAAGCAAAGTTTCTTGCAACGCCCATGCTCTTTGGTTGAGTGGCTCCTCACGGGGAGTTTCCGAACACTGGCAATGCAAAGACACCTTCCCAATTCTACCATCGAGACAGCTCCAGGGAAGATCTCCAATGAATATTTCGTAACTCGGTCTGCGTCTTTTCGATAGGAAGCCCTCTGCACATTTTGATGCGTTCGTGGCCGCGATAGTGACGAATGCATTCTGATAAATGCTTGCCATCCTCGCAATTTCTTGACGCTTATCGTCCACGCTATCCTGGACGATGCATAGCGAATCAACCCACAGATACTTGATCCCCAATTCCCGGGTGCAAGATGCTGCATCCTGTATAGTTCTTGGTAGATCTGAGACTCGGATGCCGGCTTTGTGGCTTTCTATGTTTTTGGCCAACGTCCGTACCGGTTGTGGACCACCCCAACAATAGCTTAGAGTACAGTAATGGCACCGTTCGCCTCCGGGAATATGCAGTCGGATATATTGGTCGTCGCTGACGTCTAGGACTCTCGTTGGCAATACAGTGATAGTGGGTTCGGGACAATGCTTGTGACGCTGCTTGCACCGTTCGATCCATAATTTCGCTTGCTTGGTGCTAGAGCTGTCGTCGTAATTCACTGGTGACCACTGAATTTCTGCCGCCGCAGGATCACCTGAACACCACAAACGATGTTAGTTGATACTAAGACGTGATTGCGGGCGGGATACGAACCACGGTGAGCAAGGACCGACCACCTCATAGCCCCAGTTTCTTTTGACCAATCCCAGCCTGTACCCCAGTCCGAATCTATTCCCTCTACCTTTGTATAAATCGTCAGATTATCGGCAGAATTCCTCCAACTATCTGTCCGCTTGAACTCATGAAATCGTGTCTTGATAGCGACTCTTGCACGTAGACTGTAAGCCTTGATGCCCCTTTTGGATGTCTTGAACAAATAGTCACACATCCGACACTGGGCTGACGCTGCAAACAAGTCTTTTGCCTGACAAAACGAGGTGAGACCCTCTTGGCTTCTGGCCATCTCGAGGTTCTCTCTGCTTGAAGCGAATCCGCAAACTCCCCAACAGACAGCACAAACTTCACGAGAATCATGCTTCGTGACGTCCATATCGGTCGGTCGAACAACGCTCGGTATCGTTGCGGCGGTCTTTCCGGACAATCGTAACGTATCGTGTGTTTGCGCAATGTATTAAACACGGATGTAATCGCTAGATGAAGGTGTAGCGTGGAGGTAAAAATGTACGGAGGGGACGATGCGCATGGTGACAACCCTGGAGGTGGGGCATACATACCGCCCCGCAGTGACAGTCAGCGAGCTGTAGAGGTAGCCTGCCGAATACCAAGGATCAATTGGCTTGCCTCCTCCATAGCTCCTGAGACCCTTGCAGGGTCTTTTTCGTACACCTTGTGGCCCTGTAGACACCTGAGGTTGAGTGCGCAATGTCTCCACGATCTGACCTAGCCAGATCACTCATGGAGAAAGCTGAACACCCTGGAGTGTAGACCTGAGGTTATCTGATTTGCATGTTTCTATGTTAATGTAGACTGCAGGCCTTTTCAATCTTTTCCTTGTATGAGGTGTGGCGCTGTTGTCCGTGACTGCGCGACTTCCACATTCACGTAGCGGTGTCACTGCGGGCCGTAGAACATGTCCTCGCGAGGAAAGAGCATCTGTGCTAGCGACCCTCACTTCACCTGGTACTCACTTCTTAAGGCAGTCACCGCGGAATACAGCCCCACAAGACGAATAAAGCTCCTCGCTCACAACAGAGCTTCCTTCTTCCTCTACCAACACACGACACCTTAACAACAGCCAGACACCCGCAAGAACAACATGCCTTCCTTCCTCGACGGCTACAACGCCTCGGTCCTGGCGATTCCAGCCTACCTCATCCGTATGTACATGCTGTCCAGTGAGAAATTACGTTCGATCGGTAGTTTAACCTAGCTCCTCCATGTTCAGTCTCGTTCCTGCCTCACGCTCTCGCCGTGAGTGTCGCTACTCGGGGCAATCTCCTCGAATGGGACAACCGAAGCCCACGCTCCAACGACATGAAGGCCGAGCTCAAGAAGCGCCTGCCTGCTGAGACCTACGCCAAGTACGAACGTATGGAGGCCTGCCATGCCAACGGGATGGAGGTGAGATTTGGATCGACCCTTGTTGACATGGCTGCCGGACTAACAGTAACAGAACCTTCCTCTCTTCATGGGCGCCGTCATCCTCGGTAACATGGCTGGATTGCCGCAGGGCGAGCTCGCCTCGTTCAGCGCTTCGTTCCTAGCTGTCAGGGTCGCCTACACTGCCGCCTACATCACCACTTCGACTCAGGCGCCTACGCTTGTTCGCAGCGGCCTTTGGATTGCAAGCGTCTCGCTGTGCTTCCGTACCATCATCAGGGCTGCCGGAGCCATAGCCACCGAGGTCTAGGTTCGCGGATGGAGTCAGGGTAGTCGAGATACTCGAGCGACAAGCTAGATGAACGACAGGAACAGAAGACAGATGCGGGTGACGAGGATACGGCGAGATTAGCTGATACGACATCAATGTCAATGCTGCCTTGCAATAACCATGTGTCCACTCGATGATGTGATGTTGTTCTCTTGGAAGTATTGATGCCTAAACCAGGAGAACGTGCCTCGACTTACTAATGTGGTTGAACCATACCATCCCGTTGCTAGACTTCAAGGTGTTCTGGGTGGTCCGCGTCCCTCGGTCGCCCTGAAAGACAGTCGCATGCGCATTGATCAATGCGACCCAGAATATCTCACGAACTACACGTCGCGTTGGTCAGACGTCAGTATACAGCGGTTGCCCAGTCAGTAGTGCGGATAGCTGTGGGTCCTGGAGCTCACGCAATCCCGGGGCAGCTGATCGCCCAACCGAACATAAATGGGTGCCTTGGGTTCCACATCCGGCCTTCAGGAGAGCCAAAACGTGTCAAGTTCTTAGTAGCGATCATAAGAAGCGTTCCAAGTAAAGGAATAGCTGAAAGCAAGAAGCCTCTCACCGCAACTCCTTCAACAAAACGACGATAAGCGATCGCCGCCCTTGTCACGTGTCGGTGGCACTTGCCAGCTTACGAACTGTGCCCAGACTTCGCCGCGCTTTCCACCACATCTCTTCAACGCAGCCCTTCCTGTGCATCGTTTAGAGTACATCACATCCACCCGCCCCATCCCCGAACACCACCGACTCTCTTGAACCTGTCCGTAAGTCAATCGCTGCTGCATTGTTTTTTCTGCGTTTGCTTTGCCCAACCCGTAGCCGGCGCCTGGCCAGCTCCCTCGTGGCCTCGAGTCGACTCCGCAACGGGCGCTCAACATGGCTGCGCCGGCCATGCGACTCCCGTCACCGTGCTCAATACCAGCCGATAAGGCCACGATACTCTCCTCAACCCTCTTCTGACAACTAGTGTCGCAGGTTCGAGAGTCTATACACCGCCTCCCAACTCACCCGCCCTACACTACCACACACACCCACCGCAATCATGGGTCTCACATTTTCGAAGCTGTTCGATAAGCTATGGGGAAAGAAGGAGATGCGCATTCTCATGGTCGGTCTTGACGCTGCCGGAAAGACCACCATTCTCTACAAGCTCAAGCTCGGTGAAATCGTCACCACCATCCCCACCATCGGTACGTCGCGATGTGCAGCATGAGCTCAATCAGGACAATGCGCTGATTCTTCGACCTACAGGTTTCAACGTCGAGACCGTCGAGTACAAGAACATTCAGTTCACCGTGTGGGATGTCGGCGGTCAGGACAAGATCCGTCCTCTGTGGAGGCATTACTTCCAGAACACCCAGGGTATCATCTTCGTCGTTGACAGCAACGATCGCGATCGTGTTGTTGAGGCGCGTGAGGAACTCCAGCGCATGTTGAACGAGGACGAGCTGCGGGACGCTCTCCTCCTTGTCTTTGCCAACAAGCAGGATTTGCCTGTAGGTTTCAAGAGCCGTGAACACGAATGTCCAAACGACTAACAATGCGTCAGAACGCCATGAACGCCGCTGAGATCACCGACAAGCTTGGTCTTCACAGCCTCCGACAACGTGCCTGGGTATGTTCCGGGTCCCCCCTGCTTCAAACGTCTGTCAGCTAACCCCCTGCAGTACATCCAGTCGACTTGCGCTACCTCCGGTGACGGTCTCTACGAGGGTCTCGAGTGGTTGAGCAACTCTCTCCGCAAGGCCGGTCACAACTAAGTTCGGCGAGCGCGAACCGTCACATAGCGAGTCACGAAAATGCCAACCGTCTGCTAGCACAGACATCTTATAACGAACGCACGCCCCATCGTTGTGGCAGAGCCCAGCCATGACGCATCTCTACAAAACCACGGACCCATGAAATGTATTTGCATCGGTGTCAAATGTCAGATCGGATGGTGGAGCGGAGACACATGGTTTCTCTTCTCTTTTCGCCATTGGAGTTTGTGTGAAGTACTATGACATTTCGTTTCTGGGATCGTTGGGAAATCAGTTCTCTGGTTACTTTACGTGGTACTATCAAATTTGAGTCTCTTCTTACTAGCTGCTGTTTTGACTGCATGTGTGTGGTGACTCGAGAAGCTGTTCAGAACTGTTCATTGCTCTATCCACATGTAGGGCTACATTGCGCAAATCGTAATACATGCCAGAACGCCAATCATCCCCCCAGACCCCTCACGCTACCCATGCAAGGCGATAAATGTTGATAGCTTGCTGATGTGGTATTCCATGTCAAATGGCGCCCATTTCGTTACTTAAGTGGAATACTCTTGTCGCTCAAGACGCGGGTGCAGCCTGCTGCCCACCTGCCTCCTTGGCTGCCGTGATTGGCGGAAGCAGACCCTTCTCAGCCCAGAGGTCGACCAGCGGCTGCATGGGCTCGATTTCTTTGTCGCCGATCAAGTTGAACAGCTTGCCGACGTTGATGAAATGGATGAAGCACGTGTTGAGCTCCTTGTACGCACTCACGTTCCAGAACGGGTCCAGCCAGTGGCCATGGTAGATGTGTGCATAGCATCGCATCATCTGGCGGTAGATACTCTTGATGTCGCCCTCGAAAGTCTCAGGGAAGCCAGACGACTTGCCGAGCCACTCGCGCCCGGCGAGTTGGGACATTGAGGCATTGGAACTGGTTGGGCCGAGAGGCTGTGGCGTCGAGGTTGGTGTCATGGAACCTGAAGCGTAGGTTGATGCTCCGATAGAGATGGCCGTGGTGTCTGTGGGGAAGATGTTGGGGTCATTGATCTTGCCCACGATCCACTTTTGTACGAGGTTGATGTACTGGATTGCGGGGATCTTGATGGGCTTCTTGTTGTTGTCCAGCCAGGTGTATGTGTGGCCACTGGCAGACATGGTAGGGCAGGTATCTGGGTTGCAGACAGGCTTGCCTGTCCGGTCGTCTGTTACCTTGATGATTTCAATCATTTGCTCGAGTAGCCTGTACTGCTCGACAACTGGTCACATGGTTAGCGATATCGGGGCATTGAAAAGTATAAACGTACCTTGATGTGCAAGCCATTCGCCCTCTTCGACTAGCTTCGGCTTCGCAGCCAAAGTCATAAAGTTACCCTTGACGATCAAGTTGGAGTACTCTTCGCGGAAGAAGAAAGGCGGTCTGCGGGAGCCAGACGGCACGGACCCATCCGACGGAGCACCTTGGCTTTCGAACGACATGGCAGAGGATAGAGCGGGAGAATGGGGCATAGGCGGTTGGCCTGGAGGTTGTTGGTTTGTTGGTGAAGCCGAGTATGGAGTGGTTGGCGACGCGGAGCCACCTTTGCCCTGCTGCTGTTGGCCCTTGTTGGATCGACCAGCCAATCCTTGGCGACTATCGGTGAAGTTGTTAGAATGAGGAAAAGACAACTTCAGGCTCCGACGGACGCAAGTTATAACACAATAAGACGGCAGGGAGATGCCGAAAAGTGGTGCATATCAGAAAGTGAAATCGTGAGACGACATGCAGCAAATGCCTGAATGTTTCAGGCCGTGGACTGGGGGTGGGAGGCGCGAGCATTTGAGGAAGGGGAGCATGTGCCAAGCAACTTACACGTTTGCGAAAAAAGAGGCCATGATTTGCGGATTCGTGGAATTTAGTGTGGGGGGTACGGGGCGGATACGTCCAATGCACCTAGAGAGGCCGGCTTATGAAGGTATGCAAGAGGATTGAGGGGGAGGATGTTGGTGATACGTCTCGAGCGGGCACGCTTTTTGGGCCCACTCTCCTAAGGGCTGCATCGAGAAGGGGCGGCACGCTAGGCTGGACTGGGATAGCGCGATTCTCATGGGTTACTGGTCGCAACTTTGTTCATCGCGGCCATCAATCGGTGCGCGTACCTTTACCGCATCTATCTCGTCAATTTACTCGCAACTCTAGGTCTACGGTCGCGTCGCTGTCTTGAAGAGTCTGGATACGATACCAACAGAGGCACCAGCAAACCACCAACCGCGACCATGTCCGACGCGGGCCAGCTCTCCGACGAAGAAGTCAATGGCCAGGCCACTCCTGCTCAGAATGCCGACGATGGCACGCCGCTAAACACTGTGGAGGACAACGGTCTCGAGGATGATGAAGATGACCTGTTTGGCGACGGAGATGGAGATGCAGGTGAAGATGCGCCAGCGTAGGTCGCGAAGAACCCAGCACCAGTATCAGACTGACGTGTTTAGTGAGCACCGAAAGCTTGATGATGCAGAGCTCGACTCAGGCGACGATGAGGGACGGGCAGATCGCGTCAGAGCACCCGAAGCTGTGGAGGAGGTCGAGCAACAGACATTTGCCTACATGGACGCCGACCTGGCGCGACATCCCGTTCCCGAGCCCACCGACAACGAGCTGTACCTACTGAAGGTCCCGCGCTTCTTATCCTTCGAAGACAAGGCATTCGATCACAGAACCTTCCAGCCGCCGACTACAGACCACCACTCCAAGCTCGCCGCGTCCGAGCACTTCTCAGCCTACAACACCGCCATGACTACGGTCAGATGGCGACGCTCACCCTCGAATAACGCCGTCCTACAGTCCAATGCTCGGATTCTTAGGTGGTCAGACGGCTCCCTAACCCTTCAGCTTGCGACCGACCCTACAACCCAGTACGACATCGATGCGAACACCCTAGCCCCACCGCAAGTCAACCCCAAGATTCCCACACCAACGGCTGTCAGAGACGAGAAGAATGGCAAGACAAGCGCGAAGAAGGAGAGCTACACATACCTGGTTGCGCCGTACGAGGAAGCGAACGTTATGCGCGTCACGAACAAGCTCACGGCATCCCTCAACGTCGTACCCACATCGAACACGAAAGACGCTGCGCTGGAAAAGCTGCAAAACGACCTTGCCAAGGTCGCAGCAAAGGGCCGAGACGATGCCGACCAAGCCATATCCTTCATCAACGTGGACGAAGACCCCGAGCTCCGCCGACAACGTGAGGAAGCTACATTCAAGGAGAAGCAGAGGCAATTACGCGCCCGCGAGAAGCACGAAGCGCGCCAGGCAGAGCGTGCAAACCGCACCATGGGCCGCACCGGTGGTCGCGCTTCAGGAGGTCTCGACATTGACGGATTGGAAGATCGCCCGGCTCGGAAGAAGAACGCGCAGAAGGGTGGCTTACGGCGTGACTGGAGTGACGACGAAGACTACGGTGGCCCCAGGAGGAATCGCGAAGACGACTACGACGAGGAGGATGACTTCATCGCCGCTAGTGACGAGGAGCCGGAGATCGTGGACGACGACGATGATCCAGACGAGGGTATTGCGGCGAGTCCCAAGCGAGCACGGGGTGGTGTTGCTGCCGACGATGACGACGATGATGAGGTGGTTGTTAGCCGGACGAAGCGGAGACGTGTGGTTGACGACGATGAGGACGAAGAGTAGACTTCTGGAGATACTTTGCCTCTGAAGACAGTGCTATTGCGGCACTCGTCCTCTAGAGTCTCGGCTTGGATTCAACAACAAACGCAAGGGAAATAGGATGTGGTGGATTGCCTTCACGGTATGGTCGCAAGATTTACAAGAAGAACTATTGGAGATTGGTTCATTTTCATCTACGATCATCAGCATAGCCAGGAGTTTGGGGTCCTCCATGCATCACTTGTATTATTTACATTATTGACAAAACACAAGGAATGGTATCATTCGGCATTGAGCTCTTGTTACAAGCTACACTGATGGCGTGCAATGCAGCTGATCCTTTCGTAATTCTACCTTGGATGGCCTTACACAAGGTATCCCTACTCTGGTATACTAAGATAGTGCAAGGCTGTAAGTTTTGTCCGCTACCACACACTTCCTGGAATATCCGTTTATATCAGATAGGTGCTTGCCTAATACATACTAGTGTACTGCATACTCGATTCGTGTGCATGTATACTCATACCTACGTCTTCAAGTTGAGTCACCTCACCTTGGGGATAAGTGTAGCATTCAAATCAGCAGTATTGCAACCCATCTCAGAATACGTCTTCCTACACTTGCTCAACATGTCTACACAACAGCCTCTCCGCCTGGGATGGATAGGCCTAGGATCAATGGGTCTAGCCATGGCGACCAACACCCAGAAACATCTTACACAACACAACCTACCACCACTGAAGTACTGGAACCGAACTCTCTCACGAGGTGATAGCCTAAAAGACATCGGAGGCACGCCCTGTCCATCAATCGCAGAATTGGTTCAAAACTGCGACGTGATGTTCATTTCCGTAAGTCTTTCTTCATCAAATACCCAGCGTAAAGATATCAAACTGATAACTCAAAGGTAAGCGACGACACAGCCCTCCAAACCATCACTTCCACCATCCTCTCCAGCGGCGCCCTAACCACCAAAACCATAATCGACACAACAACCGTCCACCCCACCACCACATCAAGCATAACAGCTCAGTTCACCTCCACAGGCGCATCCTACATCGCCGCCCCCGTCTTCGGCGCCACACCCCTCGCCCAAGCCGGACGTTTGCTGATGGCTATCGCAGGGCCTCCATCTGCCATCACCCCCATCCTGCCTTTTCTGGAGAACGTGATCGCACGCGCGGTGATCAGAGTGGGTGAAGAACCATCTCAGGCGCTGTTACTGAAAACAACAAGCAATTTCATAACCGCAGGTCTCATGCTTCTCCTCAGCGAAGCCCACGTGTTGGCTTCCAAAACCGGTCTCGATTCCACTGTCCTCGAGTCGCTTATTGGAGAAAACTTCGGTGGCTACGCACATGGCGTTTCGAAACGGTTGACGAGTGGGAGTTACTTTCCGCGGGAAGGCCAGGCGCCTTCTTCGGGGTTGGAGCTGGGGATCAAGGATGTGGGGCATGGGGTTAGTCTTGCGAAGGGGAATGGGATGAGGTTGGGGATTGGAGAGATGTATCTTGAGGCTGCGGAGGAGGCGAGGGTGTATGGGGAGGAGAGGGGGAGGAGGTGTGATAGTAGTGCTGTTTTTGGGGTGGTGAGGAAGAGGGCTGAGTTGGGATTTGAGACGGATGGAGTAAAGGAGCGGGACGCGGAGATAGAGGAGAGCGGATGAAGTGATCAGGTGTTGAGTGGGTGGCTAGGAATACTATGAACTGGGTGTCTTGAATGAGTGACGACGAATTGATGTACCTGGAGAACACATTGAATTTACGTGTTACTAGATAACCGTTGTTGGTGTGGAACTACCCAACGCCAGAAGGCTGGCAAGGCGTACGCAAGGTCGTCATTGCAGAAGTAGAGGCAGAACGACAAGCTGCGGAACAGAGGGGGGAGGGCCTACTTCAAACATGGAGTTTCGCGGTCGAGTGAAGTCGAGAGCATGCACAATATAATTGAGATCTATTTTCACCCGAGTTACCATTTCTGGTCTATGCAAAGATGCGTAAACAAAGCCTGTCTATACCCAGCCCATCTACCATCTACTGCGCACCGCTTTCCGCAGCTTGTCGTTCTGCCTCTACTTCTGCAATGACGACCTTGCGTACGCCTTGCCAGCCTTCTGATCTCTTGACATGGCTGACTCTTCGCGGCTTGTCCTCGAGGCCCTTGAACTCAACTGGCAGTACCTTCTCTTGGAAGTACTCCTTCTGCTCTGGCAGCGCGAGTTCGACAGCATTCGCGAACTTGGCTGGGTGCGCTGTTGCGAGCGCAATGTGGTGTGTGGATGGAGGCTTGGATACCTCAGCTGAGCGGAGTGCTGCTGCGATTCCGATGGCGGAGTGTGGGTCGAGGACGTAGCTCTTCGATGACTCTGCGTTGAAGACGTACTTGATCATCTCGAGGGTCTCCTCGTCGCTGACGCGATATGAGGCGAAATCGGACTGTGCTGCTTCGAGGATCTGCTTGTCGACCGCGAAGCCGCCGTTCGTCTTCAGGTCGTTGAGCCAATTTCGTACATGGTCGCCAGCTTGGCTCCTTCGTTGCGATACGGCGTCTGAGTTTGAGCTGTACACGTCGTATGACAGGAACCAGAGCAATCGCTCGAAGTTGGACGAGACGAGGATGTCCATGGCTGGGCTCAGCGTCTCCTTGACTCCGCTCTCGTGCGCCTTGGCGCCATCCTCGGGGATACCACCCTCAGCCTGCTTTCCATGTACGGGGTTCTTCTCGTACTTTCCAGTCTCCCAGAAGCGGTGTAGGATGTCGTTCGCATTGGTGGCTATGACCAGCTTCTCGGCTGGCAGGCCCATGCGCTTCGCGAAGAAGCCGGCGAGGATGTCGCCAAAGTTGCCCGTGGGCACGACGAAGCGGACGGTGGAGGCGGGGAGGAAGGACTCCTGCTTGATGAGGTCGAAGTACGAGTAGAAGAAGTAGGTGATCTGCGCGAGGATACGGGCCCAGTTGATCGAGTTGACGGCGGCGAGGCGGTGCGTCTTGTTGATCTCGGGGTCTGCGAAGAGGGCTTTGACGAAGTCCTGGGCTTGTTAGTTGTGTCATGCGCTACTACAGAGAGTGCCTACCTGGCAGTCGTCGAATGTGCCGTCTACAGCCAAGTTGTGCACGTTGGCGTCCATGACGGTTGTCATCTGCGCTTCCTGGATCGGGCTGACCTTGCCATGCGGGTGCATGATGAAGACCGACACATCCTTCTTTCCGCGCAGACCGTAGATGGCTGCTGAGCCGGTATCACCACTCGTCGCGCCAATGACGGTCAGATGCTCCCTGTCGCGTCCGGTCTTGCCCTGGTTCTTGCGCACGAGGAAGTACTCGAAGAGGTTGCCGAGGAATTGCAGCGCGACATCCTTGAAGGCGAATGTAGGGCCGTGGAACAATTCCAGCAGATGTATGTTCTTCTCCTTGTCGAGGGTGACGGTGGGCACGACGTCTTGTGCGCGGAATGTGGAGTAGCTGCGGTGGATGATGTCCTTCAGGTCTGCGGCCGGGATCTCGGACGGGGAGATGTAGAGGGAGAAGATCTCGAAGGCGAGGTCTGCGAAGGAGAGGTTCTTCCACTTGGACGCCCAGTCGTCGGGCAGCGTGGGGATTTCTTCGGGGATGAAGAGGCCGCCGTCGGAAGCGAGACCCTTGAGGACAACTTCCTCGAAGGAGAACTATGCCCTGTCAGCAATCGTCTGAGCGCATCCTCGCCGGGTCGCTCTCACGTCATAGGATCCTCCCCGGGTACTCAGGTACCGCTGCGATGCTGTGTGCGAGGACATTATGTGTAATACCAATCAACGATCTAGCGAAATGTAAAGCAAAAAGTGTAATTGGTGACGGCTTTCGTGTATGTCCCAAAAGCGATGTGAAGTAATAGTCCCCGTGGGGAAAAATGTTGTGATGACTCCGGGATCGCAGTTGAGTCAAGGGATCGCGTCTCGCCCTGTCAAATTCCGGATCGCCTGCACGCGTCGACTAGGCCGCTGCACGATCATCATTGGCGTCGAAATAGTCTGATTGACGATTGTCTACGAACGGAAAACCACTGCGAAGGCCTCTGTGTTTCATTGAATGCAATTGCGTTCGTCTTGCTGCCCCGCCACACGCACGAGTCCAACCCCGCCATGCGCTGTGCCTGCATCAATGGCGATGTCGGCGCCAACGAATGACACCATCGGCGAAGGCTCAACGTATACGATGCGTTACATTTGTAATGTGATTGATCGCTATTCCGCTAAAGTCAGATCGAATCTCAATGCTTTGCTCACGTGAAGCTCGTTTTCCTGAGGTGCACGCATACCTAGGTACTTATCGCAATACCCATCCGAGGTGACGCCCTTCGACGATAGAAGAATTCAAGGCTGAGTAAAGTGACGACGGATACATCTCGAAACCTATGTAGCCATCATGGTGTTGTTACAATATGACTCTGGTGCAGACTCCATGACCATCGAATCCATCAAACAGCGCGATGTCCCCCTCCATCCACGCCAATCCCTTCACTACTACGCCCCTACAACCTGCCGACACGCGAAATACCAGATCACTGCTCATACTAGAACATTACACCGCTCGACCGACTCGAAAAAACTAGCGGAACACGATGGGAATCGCGCGCATAGCAGCGGGCCCCTTTAGCTAACGACAACAGCTCAGGAAGTTTTGCTTGACAAGAAGCACGCCGGAAATCCGACCAAGTACACCCACTCACTATAACATGAAGTCGCGACAACGTACAAACCCCTACTCAGTTCGGTCGGGTGAGGGTACTACAATAGACCTCCGGAGCAAGCACGGCGGCTTATACTGCACTCAGGTAGCTACAACGGGACCCAAACAAGCTACGGCAGCTTATAACACCCTACCCAAACCAGTCAAGCGAGAAGACTACAACAAGACCCAGGCGTAAGAATGGCGGCTCATAACCGACCCAGGCAGCTACAGGTATGAAAGAAGCTACGACAGCTTACAAAACCCTGCTCGAACCGGTCAAGCGAGGGGACTACAACGAGATCCAGGCGCAAGCACGGCGACTTGTACTGCTCCCACGCAGCTACAACAGGACTGAAATAAGGCGCGAAGCCTTTTGATCTCTAGCGAAGCGAGGCGGCTACAGGAGGACTTTGGCGCAAGCATGACGGCTCATATCCAACCCGAGAGACTATAGCGAGAGACTATAGCGAGAGACTATAGAGGAGTCTGGCACAAGTTGACGGCTCACACACGACCCTGAAGACCTCGACTCTGGCGCAGACCATGATAGCTCATGAGGTCTTGCCCGGCCCGTTGGAGCAAGGGGACTACAAGAGGACTGTGTCGTAAGGACGACGGCTCATATGCAACCCGGCTGACTACAACAAGGATCTCTTCCTCAGGCCACCAGCAAGCTGGAAGACCCGATGAAAAGCACCTAAGCGGCATTTAAGCCGACAAAGGGGGAGCAGTTGCTTGTTGGCACACGCGCTCCAGGAGTTCATGTCAAAGACGATCATGTGAAAAGATAATCGCGTCAAAGACAATCCCTCTTTACTTCCCGAAGGCGGTTTTTAGTCCGTCACTTCGTTGGAACGCTGGCTGTGGGCCTGTGTCCCCTTGAGCGGTTGGCTTTGTCCCGACTCGTAGCGGCATTGAAGCCGACTCTCAGCGGCATTGAAGCCGACTGGGTGAAATCTAAGTGGCGCCTCGCGGTACCAGCTGTGTCAGTAGCAAAGGCGACCGCAAGCCCTGTACACCGCGTCGAAAGCGAAGTAGGCGTTCAATAGGTGTAAAGCAGCCCACATGTTTGCCGAATACATAGACTTATCATGTCTTGGAGGATTAACCAGAGCAGAGCCTGGCTCACCTCAGCGTACGTTTGGATTGAGGAACTGTCGGTAAAAATATATCGGATACCTCAAGCCTCTACTTCATTGTAGGTTGCTTAACATGTCTTAGAGCAAGGTTCTCTTGTCGCGACTCATCATCTGCATGCTGTATCCTAATAGTGACACGCGAAAAGACTGGATGGCGGTAAGTTCAAGGATGTATCTCTTCGAATGGCCGAACTGCTACCCAGATCTCTGGCAAACGTGTCCAGCTGGACGTATACGTTGGCTCAATATTTCCCATTCTCCGCGCTCATGATGGAGCCTGTAGCACTTCAATATGTTTTGTAGGTCATGCATGTAAAGGCAAAGTACTGTGAAGTCAGCAGGCTCCACTGTCCGGTGAGAGAAAAGTCAACCTGGTGCGCGGTCCGGGAAGAGGTCACGTCCATCTTGGAGTGGGGCTCAGATTGAGATCAGATGGACTGACGATCCATCGCGCTCGATATCGGCCAGACCTTTGATAGTATTTGAGTCGAATGTAGGAGTAGTAGCGCAAATACATCCAGGCTATACTGTGGTTGCTGCATATACATAGAAGCGCGTATATGCAAACATACAGACAATGATACGGCCTGGAAGTACACAGTACCTTTCGTAATGACACTCTATTACAGTAACGCATAATGTATAAGTCCGGGGTAGAGTTCATAGCCAGCAATGTGCACAGCTAGAAGCAGCTTCTTCGTAATCTTAGAGCGGGTGATGCCGCTCCACAGAGGTATAACGAGAACTGATGTTCCGAATGTGGTCAGTGAGGCTGATTGATGAGAGGCAATATCCGGCAATTGGCGACTACTGAATGAAGAGCAGCGAGAGTGTAGTGGTATGGAAGCGCAGCACATCTCTGAACGCTGAGAATATCGTGCATTGCTCTAAACAGCAGCTGATGACGAAACTCGT
Organism: Alternaria sp. BMP 0032; assembly: GCA_023758005.1. Taxonomy (NCBI): domain Eukaryota; kingdom Fungi; phylum Ascomycota; class Dothideomycetes; order Pleosporales; family Pleosporaceae; genus Alternaria; species Alternaria sp. BMP 0032. The sequence goes on along the minus strand of JAFVMD010000074.1, from coordinate 445 downwards.
CCTTTCTGGATTTCAAGCGTTTCCAAAGGTATTCACTAGATTTCTGGCTCATGAATTTCTTGACAAAGTGAGGTGTGTATATTTACTTGTGCTCAGGAAACTACGGGCGTCATTGTCCTTTGGTTGCGCACGGCCAGTCGGCAGCACTCCGGCAGCCCAACTAGCAGGGCCGGCAGAACGTCGGCGGCAAATTCTCGGCTGCCGCCCCACAAAACTTCGAAAATGTCGCTTTCAGTCTGTGCGGCGCTAGCGCGTGCCAAGCCATCGTGTGCTTAAGTTGAGCGCTGCAGTCTGCCACGAACCTGCTTTCCTTTCCATATGTTGACCATGTTCGTCTAAAGGGGGGGGGGGGGGGGGGGGGGGGGGGGGGGCGGGGGGGGGGGGGGGGGGGGGGGGGGGGGGGGGGGGGGGGGGGGGGGGGGGGGGGGGGGGTGGGGGGGGGGGG
>JAFVMD010000073.1:0-21510 GCA_023758005.1 Alternaria sp. BMP 0032 | reverse complement strand
GGATGCAGGTCGTGAGATTTGCAATTGAACCTTGGGAAAGCTTGGGGTGGGTGTGGGTGGGTGTGGTTGGCGTTTGTGACATGGGGAGGATGGGGAGCCACGAAAATACATCGGAAGGGGGATGGGACTGACTGAGACTGTGTGTGTGATGAAAGAGGAACATGCGTGCAAGGGCTTTGTCGCTGGGCTGGGGCTGTGAGCGTGATTGATGCGTTGGTCTACGTATCCTCCCTCCCCGGATAGCGAGTGATGCGGACTTGGCGAGTAGATACCGCGCGTGGAGACGGGATGATTATGGGGTGGAGACTGAGTATGTTCTCTGACAGTGTAGTGGAGAGGGAAAGATGGAGTGTTGGGGAGCATTGAATGGGGAAGGTGGAGATGTAGATCAGTGAATGCGTGTTGTATGGTACGTGTGAAGCTGGCCAGCGCTTCAAGCACGTTTGACGCGTAATTTTGTAGCGGGGAGGTGGAGAGTTGGCCGTTATGACGTTGTGGCGGTCATGACTGGATGTATGATTTCTGCTATAGCGTGCTCTTGGGCGCTTCTTTGTCCTTCATCGAGCGGACTAATCGGAGTGCTTCATCGAGTCCTCGTTTGGTGTTCTCGAAGTACACATGTGAGAAGGAGCTGCTGGCTTGCCCGCTGATGGTTCGCGCCTGGATACCGTGGCTGATCACACTTCCCTGGTATCTGTGTTAGCTTGTGCTGTACTCAAGTCTGTATCCATCTAGTTCTCTGCCACCCGACAAGCAAGTAAAGACAATGACCAGGAAACTCACCCTCATCAAATGAAATACCCTCGCAACGTCCCATCGATCCCGCCTCGGATCCCACCCCGCCTTCTCTTCATAAACCCCCAATAACTCCTGCATACTCGGCAACCCATTCCGCGCTTGATTCACCTCATCATAAACATCACCCCCCTGATCATCCCTCACCGTCTGCACCGCCGGCCCCCCAGGAATACCCACCTTACTAGCACGATTCCAATACGGACCCGTCACATACACAACATCCATAAGCGGATGCCCCAGCGTACTCAACTCCCAATCCAAGATAGCAACCACCCGGGGCTCAGTAGGATGCAAAATAATGTTATCAAACTTGTAGTCGCCATGGATGATGCAGGTGCGTTCCTGGGGCAGGTGACTTCGTATGTAGGATACGATTTCGTCGAAATGCGGGTGCGCGCGACCGAGGTGCTGGCCTGTGGTTAGGTCGCGGACTTTGGCTTGTTGGGATTCGATACGGGAGAAGGTGTTGCAGTGGCGGGCGTAGAAGTTGGTTTTTTTGCCGAAGGTGGAGAGGCCGATGGTGTCGGGGTTGATGGAGTGTAGCCATGCTAGGGTTGAGATGACGGACTTCCATGCTGCGCGACGGTCGGAGAGGGGCAGAGTAGAGAGATTGGGGTCGGTGATTATACGGCCTTGGATGTACTCCATGATCTAGTGGAGAGGTAGGTATGTCAGATTGGAAGCGTTTGTCTGGAGGGTAGCTGGGACGTACATAGAACGCTGTTCCAATGATCGATGCATCCATACATAGACAGTATACTCTTGGAACTGGGAAACCTTCAACAGACCCCAGTGCTTTCAACACTTTGTACTCTCGATCGACTTGGTGTGCTACAGGCGAGATGATGGTGCCGCTGGGTTTCTTTCGGAGTATGTAGCGTGTACCAGCCGCATCGTCGACGTAGTATGTCGGATTGCTTTGTCCATATCCGATCTTTGTCGATAGCACGGGCGTCTTCAAATTGGGTATCTCATGCTGCAGGTACAAGCCAAGCTTTCGGTCGTCCAAATCATGTTGTGTCTTCTCTTTCTGTGTATTGACCATCGTGGAGTGTGCTTTGTCTGATTTCTTTGATCTCAGCTATCGCGTTACAGACAAGTAGATACGTAAAACCCATGGTGCTACTGAAGGTTGACATTGGCGTCGTGGTAGTATGCGAGTAAGCTGCGTCGATCCGAGCGTTAGCCTCGGGCAATCGCGTGTGAGGGGTTCTGGAAACAGGCTAGTGCTTGCGGGGTGCATGTAAGCTGCGCGCAGTACAACGAGGTGCAATTACTCCAAACATGAACAACATCAGGGCCAGAACGAAGCCATAGTCTAGCAATGATGCTGAATTGACCGAATCTCTACGCTAAATTATCGCGCAAAACGAGTATCAACTATACTCTGGGTATCCCAAGAAAAGCTATACAAAAGCCCGACTATAACGCCAAAGCCTGACGACGGGGACAGCAACAACACCTCGACCGACCGTCTTTCCACTGTTCTACAACTTCGGTACAAGAATTGAAACCCCTTCCACATGGCGCCGAATGTCTACATGTAACTTTTCCAGCCAAATACTCATTACGCGTCCTCACGTCGACGCCTCGCTTCCTTCGCTGCTGAAGTAACTTTGATCTAATCGCAATATCCATTCGATCTTCTCCCTCTCGCTTCGCGCTCGGAAGATGTACGTGTTGCTTCTCGCGAAGACAGCAAAGACAACGTCCTTGTGCGCGCCGGCATTTCCTTGGCCGTTGCTTTGCTGTCCACCTCCAAGTAGTTTCGCGATTTGCGGTGAATGGTCAATACGCGCTGTGCTGACATTGATGGCGTTGATCTCGTCGCCGTCTGATGAGTAGATGTGGAGGTATGGCTTTCGTAGTTCGACGTATCGCCGTATCCAGCGCGTGTTTGTCGGATCTGGAGTGAGGAGGTAGGACGCTTTCATTAAGTTAGGGTTCTTGCTGATGAAGCGGACGGTAGCTGTCAAACTGGGGGTTGGGTTTGGCGATGGAGAAGGAGAGCGTGCCGCAAAGGCGGCGCCGTTGGTGGGAGGCTCAAGATTCGTGGGGTTGAGGATGATTTCTGCAGGCGCTTTCTTGGTCTTCCAGAGCGAGACCATGCGTTGGAGGAGTGCTATCTGAGCCTCTTCCAAGGGCTTATCCTTTGAGGAAGCAAGTGCGGAAGCGGGTATGCTTAATGCCTTGGATGACAAAACAGAACGCGCTGTTTCTATTTCTGCGATTCGAGAGCGGCGCTTTTCTATGTGGATGAAGTCGCGCACCAGCGAAACACCGCGCGGCGTCCAGCCCGCGAGCTGCTCTTCACCCTTCACGTAGTCATCTTTTGTGTTCATTCGCCAGAGATCTGTCGCACGCTTGACGGAGGTGGGGCGAATGGCAACGTTGAAGATTCCTACTGTCGAGTGAACGACCTTCACCGTATTCCAGATGTTGGCTAACGAGAAGAGAGAGGTCTGGCGCATGTAAGAACGGCCCCGGATTTGTACGAAGAGGTCGAAGGAGAACGACATCGGTTCGATAAGCTTGGAAGATGTGACGTCGAACAGCAGCGTGACCTTCACGCGGAAGTTATCCTTCGTCGCCCGATCGAGAATTTGAGACGCGTGAGCCGTACTGTCCCATCGTCCTACAAATTTGACATTTGTGGTGCCATCGGCGTTCTTCCTGATGACAGGCGGGGATGTCAGATCGACAGGCACTTCTTTGACGGGTGAGCCGTAGTTGGGACTGTTACCAGCTGCATCAACCAATCGGATGTGACCCATGCGCAGCGATTTGACATCCTCCCACTGTATCGTGTCTCCGGAAGTATGGGTGAGGTTGACAACGATGCGACGCGCTAGACCCTGGTGGAGTTGGTATACCCCAGCATCCATGACGTTGCTCTGCGTTACCTCGACGGGTTGGTATGTCCCATCGTCGGTAATCTCTTGAATCTGGATGCGGGAGAAGATGTCATGTGTATCCTCTGTGTAGAACTCCGATTCCGGTAACCGAGCGTGACGGCGCTTCTGCTTAGGCTTTTCCGCAGAGTCGCGCATGTCATCCCAGCTCAGCAGTTTATCGAGGTGGATATCCGTGACCTTTGCGAAGATGGAAATTCGAAGGAAGGTGTCGCGCGGGCTAGGGTATGGAAGACTCATGCTGTGCACACTCTCAAAGCGGATAGGACCTTCGTTAAAATCGGTGATCCAGGTCGTGGTCGTGGCTCCACTCTCGTCCGAGATACCAGGCACAAAGAGCACAGCGTGAACTTGGGTGCCCTCTCGTTCCGGAAACCCAACAAGCTCATGCATACCGACATTGAACTTGAGCGTAGTCGAAGGTGCTTCTGCAGACGAAGGCTCCAGCGATAGTCGGATGATGCCAATGGGGTTTGCTGTGTAAGGAGAGATGACGTCCAGGCTGAAGTCTCGTACTCTTGATTCGAACACAGCAGCGAGCGGAACGTCCACATCGCCGATGCGCGAGAACTCGGGCATGCAAGGTTCTGAGAACGGCGACTCCGGGTTGAAATGCTGGAAGTATTCTGGTCGGTTCATGTACTGATGCATCTGATGCATCCGTCGTACGCGATCGCGCAGCTTCTGTAATGACCATAGGTGCACCACTTCGTTCTTGAAGTCGATGACGCGAACACCAACGCAGGGCTTGGACTGGCTGTCGAGGTATTCGTCGTCTTCACCTGGAATGCCCATGTTCACCAAGTCGTAAGATGACGGGACAGTATGCCCGATATCGACAATGCAGAATTGGAAGACGACGCGCTTGTCCATCTGTTGACTCATAACTTGAGCCTCCTTCAGAACAGCAGCGTTCTGCAGAAGTGTCTCCGCCATGGTGACGTACTTCCTTCGCCGCCACTGTTTGAAAACAGTCCGGATCAACTCAAGTTGCTGCTCATTCTGCTCGTTCTGTGCATCCTTTGCTTCCGCTTCGGCCTCGGCTTCGGCTTCCGGCGTTCCGCTGCTTTCAGGTTCAGGTACCCACTCGTGTCCAAGCTCTTTCATTTGACGTGCAAAAGCCTCCTTCTGCTGTTGTAGCTGCTTCTGCATTTCTTCCTTCGCAGCTCGCAGCTCTTCCAGCTCGACTTTAGCTTCTGCGTCAGCTTTCAGCTTTGCACTGTAGTCCTCTTTTCTCTTGTCCATTTTCTCTTCCATGTCTTCTCGTATCTCCTCCATCTTTTCGCTGCCGTCTTGCCGAGGCGTAGATGGCATCGTCAACATGGTATCGAGCGAGAAGTTGTCTAGCGTCCCACCAGAAGCGTACTTCTCTCGTACAGGATATGATGACATCGACTCTGTATCCTCGTCGCTGAAGATGCGACTCTCGGGACGTGCTTTGCGGGTCTCGCGCAACCTGCTGAGATCTTCAAACAGTGCCTCAAAGTCTTCGTCTGGGAGATTTTCGATGCGTTTGTCTGGCCCCAACCACGCAGTAAGAGCTTCTCTGCGTGCGTAGGAGAACTCGGATTCACGACCGCGTTGCCAGAATGCAGGCGATCCTGCCCTTGGACTATCGGGGTCGAAGTCAGAGTTTGCGATGCTGATGGCGCTGTACGATCTGTCGTGACCGGGCCTTGGTGCAGGCGAGGGAGAGTTGAGCTGGCTGGCGGTAACCGTCTGTCGAAGTAGGCTTGTTCCTACTTCAGCACGCTCAGCTCTTGCCTCTTGCGGATTGTTGAAGCGGAAGATGTGGAAGTCACCAAGGATGATGCGGTGGCCGCTCTTGAGTAACCTTGGCTTGTCGATGCGTACACCATTGACCATGACGCTAGCGGTTTCTTGGGGTATCACCGTCACCTTGCCGTCCACGTTTTCGAAATGACAGTGTTCGGCAAGAATCTGCGAGCCATTCAGACGTATTTGTGCGGTTTGGCCTTCAACATCAGAATTGCCAACGGTCGTTGTGCCCGGTTTTAGGTTGTAGACGAGACATTCAGTCAAGAGTGGATCATCACTCAAGTTGACCAAATGAGGCATGTTCTTTGGTGTTGACAGACCAACGAAACCTTTTTCGATGCTGATACCAAGTTCTTCCAGCGCGGCTTCTCGTTCCTTGTGAATCTCTTCCGTCTTCTGCAGCTTCTCTTCCCAAGTTTGGTTCAACTCGGTGTAGAGTTTCTCTGATTGATCAAGCTGCTCTGCAATCTCGGCCTTGGATACCTTCTTGATCGAACCGTCTGCTTGTGTGATGGAAACGATCTGCTTCTCCAATGGTGTATCGGGTGCGTACTGTTCTTCTATGATGCCATTCGCTCCGGCAACTCCACCGCCTCCTCCACCCAGCTGAGTCCGCAGTTTTGACAATTCTTCCTTGAGCTCTCGGATCATGCGCGCGTTCGGGTCTTCGTTTACGACGGCGTGGTTCTTGATGCGTTTTGCGGAGTCGGCGTAGCGGAGGGTCGAGAGGGTCTCCTCGAAGTTGATGTCGGCTGGAGAGATGGCAGCAATCATGGCTGTCATACTGTTTCCTCCCAAAGAGTCTTTCAAGAGCCATGTCAAGATGGAGTCTCGGTATGGCACTTGGGTACCCTTCTTCTTGCCTCCCGATGACTGGTCTGCAAGCGCTGCAATGACACGACCCAGTGTAGACAGAGACCTGTTGATCTCGGCACCCTCCTTCAGTCTTGCGCCAGTCGCACCCGTCGACTGAGCTCGTTCTGATCCTGCCAAATCGACCAAACTGATCTTGGCGACCCTCTCTCCGCTCATGCTCGTCTCGACATCGTGGCGCTTCTGGGTCAGGGTAAGGGTGAAGACGGCGTGCGATCGCGAGGACGTCTCGTTCATGTTAGTGGCTGCTACGGTACGGGCCTTGTTTCCCTCGTCCATGAGGTTCTCGATTTCGGGAAAGGACTGGACGACCAACTTGGCGAGATCTTCGACATAGGGACCGGTGGACGGATGCTCGCGAACTCGCAGGTTCCCTTTATTCGAGGGGTTCAGCAGGTCGCGTACGCGCTCGTTGTAGATTTCCAGGTAGGACACTTCGACGGTGCAGGACGAGTTCTTGTCCGCTTGTAACCCCTTGATCCTCTCGAACATGTCCTGGCAAATTTTGGGGATGATTCCGTACTCGGCGCCATAGCCCATCATGGAGTACGACTTGCCCGAACCCGTCTGGCCGTAGGCGAAGATACAGTTGTTGTAGCCCTGGAAGGCATTGTCGAGCAGCGGCTTGCCAAGATCCTCGTGGAGGTTGTCCTGGCCGGCATAGTTGGGAGCGTCGCGGTCGAAAGACCAGTACGACCTGTCGAAGGCGAATGTCTTGGTGCCCTCGGAGGCGGCTTTGGCGGCTTTCCCCTTGATATCGGCATGCTGGGGAGGGGAGAGGATGGTCTGGTCGCCCTTCATCTGCACGATACACTGTGCATTGCGCGCCTTCTCTGCGCGTTGTTAGTTGCAGCGCCTTAGTAACGCAAGGGGGCTGCCTACCTCGGCCGTTGAAGGGCCTGCATCGCACCACGACCTTGATGTTTCCTCCGCCAGACGCCATGGTGGGCGTGGTGACTTTGTTCGTGCTCGGAATCCGGGGTATGCGGACAAAGGAGATGGCAACGGGCCGCTCGGTCTATGCAGCGGTCAGAGGCGGGATCCGGGAGACTTCATGGGCGGCGACGACGGTGGACGGGCGAGGGCAAGGGCGCGGTCGCGGTCATCCACGGCTCAGGAGGCGGTGCTATGGCGAAGTTGTTTTGTTGATTGACCACGCCGGTGCAAGATTAGGTACGCGATCCTGGTGTCCCGACCCCTGCAGCCGACCACGAAGCTTGGACTGGCCTGTCGTCACCTGTGCAGCGGACCCTGACGCCGTTCAGCACACTGACACTGCGCGTAGTCGAGACGGATACAAGTTGATTACCACAGACTATGTCTTTCATGTCTCGAGGGTCGCGCTCGGTACCTGACATGTGCCATGCTGGGGTCACCCCAACGGTGCCTGCGTCATCCCTCACCAAAAAATAATTCCCCAGCCGCGACACACCCACGCGACACCCATTCTCCACGCGCCCACGATTCAATGTCGGCCACAGAAGCGACCACCGACATGTTCGCACCTCCCGTGAACCGCGCCATGAAGGTGCTGGACCGCAGCTTCTTCCAAAAGACCATCCCCACCTCGGCCGCCCGCATCTTCAACCCCAAGGACATATCGCGCTGCCGCAAAGAACTCACCGCCAGCAAGGACACGCTGCCAAGCAATCGCATAGATCCGATAAGAGTCGACCCCGATTCAGAACAAGCGTCGCGAGGCAGCAAATGCCTGCTGCTGCGACCAGAAGTCGTCCACTCCGGTGAGTCACCCCACGGCGGTAGTACATGGGAGTACTGAGTCTGAAACCAGGCAGATCGGACGACATGGTCCCCTAAGCTGCGCGATCTCGAGCAAGACGGCACCCTGGGCGTCATTCCCTACCAGCTGCAGCTCAACTACGACTACTTCACCTACTCCGAAATCACGAGCGCAACCATCCCCCCACCCGAGTCCGTCCACGACGATGAGATACCCCAGGGCTTCGCTCTCGCCGGCCACGTTGCCCACCTGAACCTCCGCGAACGGTACTGGCCCTACAAGCACCTCATCGCAACCGTCCTCGCAGACAAGAACCCCATGGTCAAGACGGTCATCAACAAGCTCGACAATGTAGGCACCGAGAACGCATTCCGCACCTTCCAGTACGAAGTGCTCCACGGCCCAGACGACATGAACGTCGAGCTGCGCGAGCAAGGCTGCACCTTCAAATTCGACTTTGCAAAAGTATACTGGAACACGCGTCTACACACTGAGCACGAGCGGCTCTGCAACATGTTCCGCGAAGGCGAAGCCATATGCGACGTCATGGCCGGCGTGGGACCCTTTGCCATACCCGCGGGCAAGAAGAAGTGCTTCGTCTGGGCCAACGACCTCAACCCCGAATCCTACAACTCGCTCGTGGGAAACATCAAGATCAACAAAGTAGGCGACTTTGTCCGTTCCTTCAACACCGACGGCGGAGCCTTTATCCGTCAAGCCTCTGCGGATCTGTTGACGAGCGATGAGCATTCTGTATCCATCTACCCCAAAACCAAATCCTCGCGCAGTAAACCAGAAGAGAAGAAACAGCCTGAACCCCTCAAGACGCTCGTCCAACCACGATTCTTTTCGCACTACGTCATGAACCTCCCCGCCTCGGCTATTACCTTCCTCCCCTCCTTCATCGGCCTCTACGCCAACGTCCCCGGACACCCAGTCTCTGAGATCAAGAAACTCCTCGCACCGCACACTTCGCAGAAACTGCCCATGATCCATGTACACTGTTTCTCGACGAAGAGCGACGATAACGTCGAGGAGATCAAGGGCATTTGCGAAGAGGTTAGCAGACAGTTGGGTACCGTGATCACACCCGATATGGAGGATGTGAACGTGTATGATGTGAGAGATGTGGCGCCGAAGAAGAGGATGTTCTGTGCTAGTTTTAGGTTGCCTGAAGAGGTTGCTTTTAGGGAGGTTCGAGGGGTCACTGTAGATATAAAGAGGGCAAGATAGCATCTTGTTGGGGACACGCTTCACATGAGCTAATACCCACTGAGTGAGCTATGTTACAACATAGCAAAGCTATAGCTGAGGCCGATTGACATCCGTCCGTCACGTCGCTCTCTCCCACATGCTCTATAAATCCATCAACATCTCATCCTCGATATCGTCATCAAACTCACCCTTGATTCCACTCACATCTGCCTCTCCCGCTGTCCCCGTACTCTGCCTCTCATCCCCTCCCGTCAGATCAACAAACTCCTCCATATCGAAATCGAACTCGCAGTCATCGTGCACCTTCTTCTCTTCCTCGACGACAGGCTGCTGAACCACTTCGCCAGAAGCACCACCGAAATCCATCAAGACATCATGTTCAAATCTCTCACCTGCAGCGCGCTGTACGTCTTGACTCAAAACATCCTCCCTCTGCGTGACTTCATCCGCCTCTTTCCGCGCATCAAGCGCCCGCTGAATACCCTCATGCATCTCACACCGCGCATCTGGGCCATCGATCCTGTCATACCGCTTACACAACAGTGCATCCAACGTAATCACCCACTCCATGATCTTTTTTTCACACACCGGCTCGCCGAACACGTCATATGCGCTTTCTGACGCGTAACCCCATTCCGGACTGTTGCGCTGCATGTCGAGTTTACGCGAGCGTTGTACGATGGTGTCGATGCTGGCTGGAAGGTGGAGAACCAGGTCTTGGATTTGGAAACCATCGGGTGTGCGCTCCTGTGGGAGTTTGGACGACTTGGTACGTTCGAGAGCATCTGTTGTGCGGCGTCTAGGTCGACGTGTCTTCGCTGTTTCGTGGGGTGGTGCGATGCGAGGCTCTTGCCTTTGAGATGCTTTTTGGGGGCGGGACGGGGAGCTGGAGTGTTGCTGTTCTTGCGTTTTGAAGTATGCTTCCATTGCTTTGGCGCCTTGGTCGGGATGGTGCGTCGCTGGAGGCTTTGAAATTCGGTTAGACGTCTGAGGGCCGAAGGTATGATCTTCATGTTCAGCAAAAGCTCGAAACTGATCAGCCACTCGTCGCGGATCGGTATCCATCTGAACGTCATCATTAACCAGTAAAGACTCTATGATGCGCTTTGAGCGGGACTGCGGTTCCGCTGAGGAAGCTCGAGAAAGACCATCAACCAGCGTATCAGCTATGTCCTTATCTCTGCCGCGTCCAAAGAAGTTGCGGATATCAGTGTTGTCGTTTGAGTGAAGTTGTCTTGCCACTAGCCGGTCAGTTGGGTCCAACACGGGTCTACTTGGAGAAGATGAGGCGTTATTTGGGAATGGTGCTCCTCCATTCTTCTTGGCCTGCTTCTGTCGACGAGCTGGTTCGAGAGCTTGTGTGCCAAGTACATACTCTCCAAGCCCCATACCATTTGACCTTTGCTTTGGTGGCGCGAATGGTGTATTTACATGGGCCGGTTGAGTACGTCGGTTACGAGGAGCCGACATTATTGGAGAAGTCAACCGCTGTGAGCCTTTTCCGCTGTGATTGTGATCCGTGAGTCCTGACTTGATGGAATTGATGTCAGATCGTGTGAAATGGCTAGACATGGCGGTCTGTGGAAGAGGCCCGATACGCTCGTGACGACCTCGGTTGTCCGTGTCCCGCTCTTGTATCCGGTCGTCGAGAGCACCAGCTTCTGAACTGGGGTGCGACATATGCTGGATACTACGCTCCAGTTCGGCATCCAGAGAAGATCTCATGTTCGTCTTTGACAAAGTCTGAGGCGTCAGGGGCGCTGCTGACAATGGACGACGCGGAGTAACAGCAGGACTGGGAGAGGTGAGATGCGCATCGCTACCTCTTTGGCTTTTGGCCGGACTCAGCAGCTGTTCGTTGCTCGCAGCTTGTTTGGGCTTGATCGTAGTGTTCATTCGAGCAATGGTCCATGGATTAGATACTTCCACTGCGCGTAGACCCTTCTCATCTTCCTCCTCGACCACAGGTGCTGGGTTTTCTTGCAGAAACTCTAGGTCGTCCTCGTCAATACCATACATGCTTGACCTCCAGCGTGGCAGCGCCTGAGCTGGATCAGTCGCAGGCTGTTCGTTCCGATTTGCAGGCTCATCTTCATGTATCGTGATGGAGCTTTCGATGCGACTCGGTAGCTCCTCAAATTGCGGCTCAAAATGCTGTTGTGCAGACGTCGGCATCTCAACATCCTGAATATCTGGAATATCCTGGATAGCCTCAGGATAGTAAGCTTTGAGCAGCTTATCCACAACCGCAACAACCACTTCGCTGTTATCGAACATAACGTCGTCTTTGGCTGGCTCGATGTTGGGGTCGTAACTGTCAGGCGGACAAATGATGTTCATGCAGAAGAACGGATCCTTGACGCCAGCTAGTGAAAGCGTTGATTTGCGGAGTCGGTCTTTGTAAATTGTGATGATCCGCTTAATAGTACCACGACTGTTCGACACAGGCCTTGCATCGATCGAGACGAACGCCCCTTGATGGGCTATCTTCGGTCCGCTTGCACCTGGCTTGGAAAGGAAAGCATGAACCTCGAAGCCATTGGCCTCCAATGCCGTCCAATCACACTGTAGAGCGCAATCCTTACCGATGACTTTCAGGACTGCATCTTCAATCTTGGCGTCGGCTTTCGGCGCATAGACAAAGTCACCATTGCTATTCTTCGCTTTCAGTACGCGAAGCCTGAAGCGTATAGTAGGCCTGGCGAGTGCATAGGCTTGTATCAGCCGCCGGATCTTCGCAAGTGTTTTCGCCGAGTTCTTGATCGCCGTCTCCTTTCGGACGGGTATGAATTCGAGGAACTTGGCAACTTTGACCGTCGTGCCAACTGGATGCGAGTCGTGTTCAGTGCTGCGTGCATTAGTCCGTGATAGCTATCCGTGAGATTACCATTGATGTCTTACGAAGCAAGCTCGCCGTTCCGATCATACTTCAGCTTGACAGCAACGGGCTCTCCTTCTACTCGAGTAGTGACAGAAAGCGAGCCACTCATGTCGGCCATGCTTGATAGCGCCTCACCACGAAAGCCCAGCCATTTGCCTCCGACTTCTCTCAGGTCGTGAAAGTCTCGGATTTTGCTGGTACAATAGCGCCGACATACGAGAGGGCGGTCTTCAGCTGGTATACCATGGCCATCATCTTTGACTTGGATAGAGTCGACCGTGTTAGCAGTGATATCAACAAATATGCTCTTCGCTCGCGCATCTAGAGCGTTGTCTATGAGCTCTTTGACGACGGAACTGGGATCAACGAGGACCTGTCCGGAACCGATCTGTCGCGTTGTCGTTGGTGGGAGAGCCGCGATGCTGGGTACCGCAACACTGTCGAGGCCTTCCGCCATGCTGGTAGGAGCGAGAATGAACTTGCGGAGGTCCCATCGGTGGCAGAAGATTGAGCCCGAGTGAGACCCATGGTTTGGTAGTCGGTGCCTCCATCGTGCCTACCTCTTCCACCGAAGTCGCGTCCGACGTGGAAAGAGCCCAACGCGACGCGCCAACTGCTTCGCGTGCGCACTCATCTCGACTACATTGGTCTTTGCTATGTAAGGAACGCTGCGTGAATTGCGTGTTTATACGCGATGTTTAGGTGTTAATAGAGATGAGTTTAGCGTGCGTCATCGCGTGCTCTCAAACTGGCTCTCAAAGTATCCAATCACAGCGTAGATAGCCTTGGGATGCGGGAAGACTTCCAGAGCTCTTAAGAGGGCCCGTTGCCGCGATTACTGTCGCTCTCCGTATCTGACTGACTGTTACTCTGCCATCTCAGTTTCGCGCAGGACGAACTTGAGCCTGCTGTACATTCGCGTTGTTGAGCTTCAGACTTTGTTGCTATCTAGAGACATCTCTAGGTTTACAACATAGAAGGTATACTTTGCGCACCATCGCTGCGAGACTTTGATTCATGCTAATTACCTAGTCTATTTATACGAATCCTATACCATGGCGTATGCGACTGATGCTGCACGGTGGCGAGCCCTTTCGACACGAGACGCAGACGCGAATGGACACTTCATCTACTCCGTCAAATCTACCCGAATCTACTGTCGACCAACATGCCCTGGACGACTAGCGAGGAGAGCAAATGTTGGATTTTATGCGACACCGCTAGAAGCAGAGGCAGCTGGGTTCAGAGCCTGCAAAAGATGCAAGCCCAACACCGTACTCGAAGATCCACAGGAGCGAGCGGTAGAAAAAGCGTGTGTGTTGATTGATGAAGCCTTAAAGAACGAGGACGCCAGCGCATTGAGACTGCAAGATCTAGCCAAGAAGGTCAATCTCACGCCGCGGTATTTCCATAAGATCTTCAAGGACAAGATGGGGTTGACACCGAAGGAGTACGCAAAGAGAAAGGCGAGCGAGCGCAACAGCCCCAGCACGGTATCGCCATCGGCGACAGCAGCAGATGGAAGCAACCAGTCTTGGGATTGGGATACGTTCGATTTCAATGATCTAGTCGACTTGGGTACAGATGCGAATGCCCTCAACACGGATGATCTCGCCGTACTCGAAGGGCAATCCTCTATAATCAATGCCGATCTCGACTTTGACATGACCAACTTTATCCAGTCTTGGAGCGACAGCTATGCGTTCGGCCAATCGGTCTCGTGGCCTGCCGGCTGCGATAACCTTGCCGACCCCTTCCTAGGGTTGCCAGACACTATGGGCTTGTACGAGAAGGCGAGGCCGTCCGTCTCCACACTCGAGTTGGATGCCGCGGCCTTATTCGACAGCGATAGCGCAAGCAGTACTCTGCAGACGTAGCCTCCGTATCGTCAATACATAATATGCCATGCGCATCTCACAAGATATCGCATTGTGCCCTTGTCATCACATCTGCTCGCGCGACATGACATATCTATACCACCGAATCGACATTGCGCGTCGTGTACGTCACGCGTTGTGTGTAGCGGTCGCTTAGGATATCGTGAATAACAAGCACCTAATCTTTGCATCGTCAGCGACAGTTCGAAACCCAGTTTCCATGACGTGAAAGTGGTGATGCTCTTCAGAGACCAAGTTATAAGCAGCGACGGCGTAGCATTTGTCGATGCTAGCCATACCTTTTCCGGCTCTTCCTAAAGTGTTTAATGGTCGATGTACATATCATCTTTTGAGCTGTGCGCGCGCGTCGCGAGGATGCGGATGCGGTGAATAGAAGGAGATGTTTAACGTACCATGAGGAATGGAGCATAGCGAGCAGCGGCTGTAGGTTAGTGTAGAACAATCAGCGAGCTACTATTGATGCGCGCCACTACTCTGTAGGGCTTTGCGCAGCTTGCACCATGGTGTTGGAGAGTTGGTTTGGCGGCGTGTAAGAGCGGATGAAGAAAAGTTCAGGGCTCAGAGGAAGCTGCAGAAGCCGCCGCCAGGACCCACATTATTCAAGCGAGACGCTAACGGCATTCACTCGCTAGCTCCACCTGCATCCGTACATTTGCTGTAAACTTCGAATCTTTAGCATTTAAAGCTTGTCGCTGAAGGTATATACCTAGCTGTCGAATCCTCAATCGGTCTTTCGATATTCACTAGTTCCAACGATGATATGAGGAGGCTCACTCCCCAACAGCTTCCCAAGCACTCAACGGATCCGCCCAAATCTCCCAATGCCCTATCTTTCCCTCATGATCAAACCCACTGAACCGATAGATGAACTGCTCGTCCCATCCCTTGCCCGTCTTCTTACTCGTAAACCTTCCTTTGCCAACAACACTTACCATCCCAGCATCTGCATCCACAATGAACCCGCTGTCTCGCGGGAACGCATCATCCGGCAAGACCATGTCCAGCACATCAGTCATCAACTTGAAGTACTCCTCGCAGCCGTCTTTGCCAGAGAAGGTCTTGGCTAGGAAAGGCAGCCGCGAGCGTGACCACTCAGGGCCGTGCTCTGTGATCTTGGGTGACTTGGTGAAGTAATTTGATAGGAGGTCTGAGGGAGGAGGGCGAGAGATCAACGCGCAGCAGAAGAGGTATGTTGACATTCGCAGCTCCATGTTGCGATCTGCAAACATGACTGGTGGGTCTTCCTCCGCGAGGGTCCTTCCGAGACGGTGAAGCGGGTATGTTGGTGTTGCTGGCCCTCGCTGTAAGCTGTAAGCGATGTACGTGGGCCCTGTTGCGTGCTGATCGGTCGGGTTGTATGCAGTAACGCACGCTCCGAGTTGTGATTTGATATACCCGCAAAGTGGCGTATGCACCAGGGTGTGCTAACAGGTTGTCGGTTCTGTTGCGAAGCGGTGGGCGTCAGCCGAAGACGCAGGTAAGATTTTGGGTTTGGCAGCTTTCAACGTCGAATTGATGCCCTTGATCCAGGAAAGATATCAGTAACGAATATCACAGGTCGGTACGCTGTGACCAATAATGCGATATGAGTGCGTGGGGAGATGCGATCGATGATGGGTTTGGAGAGCATGCACGAATGACTGGCGATGAAGTCATCGTGATATCTACCTACACCGGTGTACAGCGCCTGCATTTACATGCTGGCTCAGGCGACATGGTAGGGAGGAGCGTTGTTCCACCGGAGCACGATGAGTACGCCTTCCTGAATCGCATTCCTCCGAGAGATCCGAACCTGCCTATCATGGCGGGATTCAAGTTGGTCATGTGCATTGGATTTCGCTCGTAGAGCCACGCCACAAAAAACAACAGGCTCATTACCACCTGCGACCAACTTCAGCCACAGCCGATGGTGCATAATTTTGTATTCCCAAAAAGTACCCAACGCAATTATCGCAGGGTCCGCCAATGCGACCAGCGCCAACATACCGTAAGGGGCGTTTGTTAGCAAGGCTATCATCTAATCTACAGCGTAGCATGCATATGCAGCTTACACAATGTAACGGTCCTGCGGTGGTTCCCTCTCTTCGCTTCAACGTGGGCATTCAGATGAGTCAGATGAATTGCATACAGATGTCACGCAATTCAATCAGTTATTTGCAATTTCTTTCGAGTGAGTAGTTGTCAAGTGAGAAGCTGGTAGAAGACTGCGTTGCTGCCCTATGGAAGGACTAGTATTTGAGTTTGATTAGTGTTGCCCTTGGGCCTAAATTATGTCCAAGGTAGTAGAGAAGCCTGCTGCCCACTCCCAAGATCTTGTAAACTGTAATAGCAGAAAGCTCCGCTGGGAACTGACTGTAAAATGCTGTTCCATGGTATTAATCCCGTGTTCCACGGCCCCTGTAAACGCCTCGCGCTGTTTGGTTATATACAAATACAATTTCAACCTTGGCCGACGAAAGATGGCGACTTCAGTCCATCGCGGTGAAGAGACATACCTGCCTGGCCATCTGACTGGCCAGCAAGATCTCCCTAAAGACTTGATCCATGCCGCCCTTGAAATGGATCGTGTAACTGTCCACTTTACCCTTCCTCCTCTTTTCTCCCCAGACAAGTTTGATCAGCTTTGCATCGTCGCATCGCTTGCCCGTCCTGCTTCCTGGCTTTACCCAGTCTTGCTGATATTCGTACAAAGTCTCCGGCATGGCATCGTCGTTGGGATCTCCTTGCTTCCACACGAAGCGACGTCCACCATATTTAAATCGTCGCGGTGACCATGGTATCTTCTGTTGCCTGTCTGGGTATTCCTTGATCGGTTGTGAGAATGGCCCGCGCAGATGTATGCCCCGCGACTTGTAGGCTGCGTCTTTGGTCATTGCGCGCTTCTTGTCGATGCCGGAGAGAAGGATATTTATGCATGGTTGTGGGTACTCGGCGACACGGAAGAAGTCTGCAGCGTTGACTTGGCTGTCGTCGCGGTGAGTGGCTTCAAGCATGTATAGAGCGTATTTATCCGAGTAGTCGCGTGCGCTGTAGATGAATTTTCTGAAGCCTGAAGATCCAGTCCATTCTCGCGTGCGGTGAAGATTGTACGTGGTCGTGGGCTGGTGAGGGTCGAGCAGCGAGTGGTACGGTGTATTTGGAGAGGGAAGTTCGTCACGCGGGGCATGTGAGACGGGCGAGTATGAAGTTTGCCATGTGAGGAGGTTGTGGATCTGAGGCATGTCAGTCACAACCCAACAGTGAACGGAAATTGCTACTCACTGCAGACAGACTCTCGCTCTCCTCGTCCAGGTCCCCATTCGCGCCCCATTGGTTCGGTGCTGGTACAAAGACGCACTCGTTCCCGTCTTCGTCGATCTGGTCGCTCCCGCTTTCAAGATGCGGCCTTAGCGCCCGCTGCCTCTCCCTGTGGATGTTGATCTGCGTCTTGATGATGCGCACTTGCTCGTCTGAGTTGTCGTCTGGCGATATACTGGCATGCGATTGCTCAATCTCTTGCTCCAACGCCATCGCTGCTGCCTCATGTTGCAGATAGGAAGTGTCGTAAAGCCAGGCATGTTCGGATTCAAACGCAGAGCTTCGCAAGAGCTCCAGATGCTCCCGTGATGTGAGTGCTGGGCGGTCCATGGTTGGGGTTTGTGTGGTGTGAAAGTTCAGACTGGCGAATATTTGAAGGCGACTTGTTCCAGACCGAGGAGTAAAAAGCAAGTCGAAATGAAACGGGGTGGTGATTCAGCCTGGGGTCGCGAGGCAGCAAAAGGAATATGGAGGCACACGAGGAACGAGGGACGGCGGGCTGGACATAGCTGCTAGGCTGGCAGCAGCTGATGAAGCAGCATAAGAGTCCATGGCGAGTAGCGTCGCGCTGCATCCAGTCTGCTGTTGTGGAACATGGCGTACTGGCTGGGGGCCAGAAGTTAGGTGGTATGGATAGGGTTCACGCCGCCGCGCTCGGCTAGCTTAATACGTTAGTGCCTCACTGACACTCCACCCGGAGCAATGCATCGGAAAATTAACTCTGCCCTTTGACTTTCCCTCATTTGCAGCATCAAAGCACGGTTGGCTGCATGTCTCCGGCGGTTCCGACGGTCTGTTATGCTCTCGTGCGATGGCCTGGAGCTGTCGGCGTGCCTTCGTCCATCCATCATCTACCTAGGTAAGATGGCGTGAGTGGAGATTGCCATGGAGTCCTTTCGTTTGCTCAATCTCTCTACCCATCTTGTCTTAGCGCAAGACCAGTCCAATGGCGCATGATGAGTCTCACCGTCCTTACAGCAGCAGACTGCGGGCGCTTAGCAGGCATCGGACTCCGAACATGCGGTCTGTTCTTTGTCCAACCAAGCCACTCACCACTCACAACATGCCGCTAACAGCCACGGCGTGCGCCGCTCCCACCATCCCTGGATCTTCAGTGTCTTCGAGAAGCGACTGAAACGTCCGGTACAAACCTTGCCTATATCTTACGCAGGGCCAGAGGACCCGGCGCTGAATGAATGCCGTGAAGCCCGCTGGGCATACGAGGAAGCGTTGCGCTGGGACCTGGCTGCTGACGGGCATTACCCCACACCGTTATCAGACGTGTGCAGCGCCTTCACCCGGCTGTACGCAAGGAGAAAACCAATCCATTACCTCTTCAAGTACGGCGACACCCGCAGCACCGCACGTGGTCGCAAGTGACTACACGATGTTCCTATAGAATGCGAGCAAAAGCAACGTAAGAGTTCGGAAAGATGACGACACGTACTGAAGGGCGACGTCAGCAATGCCTTTACATTCTGACCGCAGCACATTATACCTAGGTAGCCTTCGTCGTACTAAAGAAACCTGCCAAAAGACCAAGATCATCACAAGCATTGAGTATCCCATAGGAACAAAGGACCACCGGGTCGGTAATGCCCCGGCACCCACCGGAGCACAAGCGACACTTGCTACTACTGCTCCGAGCGCATCTTCTGACCCTAACGGAATCCGACTGTTTTGTTGACTTATTGAAACCAAGCGATATTGAGACATTCCCACATCGGTCCTCCGCCTCCCGCTCTCTCGGTGTAACGCATCTTGTGTGCTCAAGCGAGGAGTGCCAGAGGAATATGGAGAGTAGTCCTGGGCTACGGTTTCCACATGTCATAAGCCCTTGAGACATACACACAAAGATACCAAGTCTGGAGGACAAACGCGTATCGCATGCGCACGAGAACCCGAATGGCGTCGTAATGGATGTCTGCGACAACATGTAACGGAATGCCTGAACGCCGAACAGGTCGCCGAACTGTGGCAGGATGGCTCACCGCTTCGGTTACATTGTGGCACTGGCTTGATACACAGCATCGCGTGGATGGTCGCACTGCCAGTCTGCAATGCAAGGTACGTTGCTTCGACTTCATTACCGGCACTATGGTTCCGACAGGTTGCGATCCCTTGAAAAGCTCATCTCATGCCATGCAATGGTACCAACATCATGGTCTCGTTCAACATCTTTGTCATAGTCAAGAACGGACATACCATGCGAGATGAATGGTACATGGTAACGGCTTCATTGGTTGATGTCCATCGGTTGTACACAATCAAAACAGGGGATCGCTCTCTTTGATCGGCACCAATTCACCCTTGCCCTTGAACACCTCCACAACATGGGCCTGCTCGCTCAGCATGAACCTCGACGTTTGGTTTCCTACACCAGCCAGCCCCCTCCATCTCTCCAGATCCTCCTTCTTCCTCTTGTCGCCCAGCGCCTCTTTCGCCCTCTTCCAGTGGCCCTCCGAGAAGGCGATCAACGTCGTCATCTTCTTCTCCTTGATGTCGTAGACTGCAGAAACGATGCTGCCTGTCTCTTCGAGCCAGTTGATCTGCCATAGTTCGCCGGGGCGGATACATTGGTATGTTGCGCGCTGGTAGTTGATGCGGCCAGCCATTGGACCACCGTGGATGGCATATACGACACGTTCCGAAGAGAAACACCATAGTTCGTACCGCCATTTTTCGGGGTTGCCATCGTTGTCTTGCGCATCGTAATCGTAGATTAGATGTGTGTCGAGAATGTCTTTGTCGAAGCTGGGGTCGAGCTTGGTGTTCGTGAGAAAATCGGGTAGGTTATCGCCTGGTGCCATGGTGTCTGAAAGCTTGTTCTCTGGTATTGAGGGAGGTAAGGATACCAAGCATGGTGATGGATTTCAGTTGGATATAGTTGATGCTCGGCACTACCGGATCGATGACGTAGGTGCAGTTTGAAGAGCTAGATCTCGCGCGATGCAACGCTACTAGGAAGCCGGCATCTGGATTCGCCTTTGCGATCGGTCCGAGTGGAAAAGAAATATGGTCGAGTGCACCCGATGCAGTGCGTATGTTGAGTACACCTACCTACCATCGTACCGTTTCATAGAAGGAAGACCCGAACGCCATCACCCAGCCATGGATCGGATGTTCGCCACAAAAAGCCAAATTACTCTGGCGCCGTACGGCTGAGACGACTGAAGTGGGACCATGGAGCAAGGCCATTCAGGATGAATACTGTACCATCATCGCTGCCCCCGCGCCCACCTCGGCGTCCACCTCGGCGTCCCCCTCAAGCGTCCAAATCCGTGTCCAGTTCAGCGCCCAATGTCGACATACTGGCTCGAGCGACATCCGACGACATGGATATACTCGTTCAAAGAAAGGCATTCGTAGTCACAAAGCTTCGCACAATCATGGCTGTTCTCGAGCACGAGCCGGACGGCCTGATACCGAACGTCATCTTCACGAGATTGACGAGACGTTGGTCGGCTACGAGGACCGCCAATATAAAGGAGCCTAAATGGAGAGATTTCAGCAGCTCAAAGGGTCTACTCATACAGATCGACGAAGACGGAGTCGAGGTGCGACCTTCTCTCACCCGCTCAGACAGACCGATTACTATCAACCCTGCCGTCAGTTATGCGTGCTGCCCTGACGCAAGAGCACTATTTGGGACAGATGTACATGTCCACGACAATACCGACGATATTAGAGAGACCTTCGATATCGTGCTGTCTTGTTCGCGATCCAGCGGACCCCGATCCAAGGAAGATTCCGCATGCCAGGACGCAGAGACGGAAGCGCACGCTCACGTGGATGCGCTATACAACACATGGAATCGTGTCTGCAATCGTCTGGCTACGCCCCACACCAGACTCGCGCATCCTGATAACGCGTGGGAAATGGAAATCGCATCGCCAATATACCTACCGTATTTTTTGGGACACGACTCCTCCATGGAAACCGTCTTCGGTCAGCTAAGCCAAACCTCTTATTACCGCGAGTCGATCAAGCAGGCTATCCTACACTACCAAGAGCTAGCAGGGCGCCCGATCCGTGTGCTCTTCATTTTCCCAGGTTGTGACGGACTCACGACCTCCAACAGGTCGGGGGGGGGGGGGGGGGGGGGGGGAGGGGGCG
>JAFVMD010000072.1:0-22454 GCA_023758005.1 Alternaria sp. BMP 0032 | reverse complement strand
AGATAGAAAGAATAGTAAAAAGATAAGTATAAAGAAGAGTAAGAAGAAAGATAGAAAGAATAGTAAAAAGATAAATATAAAGAATAGTAGAAAGATAGATAGAAAAAAGAATTAAAAGAGAGGTAAATAAAAAGTATAAAGATAAGTAGATAGAAACTAAAAAGATAGATATATAAAAAGTAAAAATATAAGTAAGAGAAAAGTATAGAGTAAAGTATAAAAGTAGATATAAAAATAAATATTAATAGAAGTATAAAGGTAATAGAATAAAAATAATACTAAACATAACTTTTAAAGTTATTTAATAAATAGAAAAAGTAATATAAGTATAGATTAGATAAAGATTAAAAGAAGACATAAGTATATAGATATATATATAAATAATAAATATAAAGAAAAAGCTAAACTCTAAGTATATATATTATAAATAGTCTATATAGTATACACTAAAGTAACTATATATATTCTATTATTATATTAAAGTAATACTTTTATTATAAAAGTAGAAATAGTATATAGTAAGCTTATAAAAGTTAAGATATAAACTTACTATATTATAGAGTTATATTAGAATAGTATTTTTAAATACTTAACTAAAGTTAGTATTTTTATATAAGATATTTACAAATTAAGCTTTAATAACTATATATAAGTTTAGAAGAAAATATACTTATAGAATAAAGTTAAAAATATAGTTAGAAAGAAAAAGTTTTAATACTTACTTAGTAGTATAATATAAATATAATAGATATTATATAGTATAGAAATACTAATTATTATATAAGAAATATAAGTATATAAAAGATAATATAGAATATATAAAAAAAGTAAAAGAAAAGTAAAAAGAAAAGTAGAAATATAAATAGAAAGAAAAGTAAATAGAAAATTATACTCTTAAAATTAGTAGTTAGTTAAAAAAATTAGCTTTTATAAAAGATAACTTAGTTTTATAGACTTTAAAAAGAAGAGTATACTAAGAACTATTAGAATTTAATATAATAAATAGAAGATAGTAGCTATTACTAGTACTTATAAGTATTAACTATATAATAGAACTATATTAACTAGACTTTATAAAAGAATAATAAATCTAAAGAAAATATACTTTTTTTAGAGTAAAGAACAAAACTTACTAGGTTTAGATTAAGTTTACTACGCGACATAGAGAAAATTAAAGCAAAGTTTTATTTATCTATAACCTCTTTTCTCTAGAAACCTCTAGATATACCTTATAAAACTACTATTAATTAAAGCAGAAAAGAATATAGAATTAAAATATTACTACGCGTAGTCTCTATCTTTAATTCTTTATTATATATTATAACTATAAGCCTTTGCGCACGCGTTTCTTACTAAAGTTTCTATTTATAGCTTTCTAACTAACTACAATTATTATCTATAGCACTAAGACTAACTATTATTTCTATCTATAGCGTAAAAGAAGCTTAGCGTAAATAAATTATTCTAAAGAATTTAGGCTAGCCCGCAATTCTCTACTAGTAACTTCTTTTCTACACTTCTCTTCTTTATCTATCTATTGCGCATAATAGTCTTAACGCATTTACTATATTACTATATTTCTACTTATTATATACTATACCTACTATAAACTCTATATAGACTATCTCTTACAACTACAATATACTATCTATTATAGCCTACCTACGTAACTTATTATATATAACTTATTGCGCGTAACAGCCTATTACTACTATTCTATAGCTATATTACGCCTTATAATATAATATACTTTAAAGCATAGGTATTATATAAATATTATTAAGTGCATATATAATCTACTAATAGAGTACACTACTCTTAATACTCTATATTATTTATATACACTCTACTACCTACATATAATAGAAAAGCAATATTATAGAAGTAATATAATTAGAATCTAGCTATAAATCTCTTTATATAGCTACCTAAACTAAAGATATAATAGTATTATAAACTAACGTATTTATACGTTGTAGTTACAACTATAGCTATAACTATAGCAACTAATCTACAACAGTAACTTAATCTTCTAAGTATAAGTTACTAGCAATTTTCTATAGCAACTAACTAGATACTCTACTATTATAACCTTGCTATATACCTAACAAACCTACCTTTATACGCGCTTAACTTAATTTTAATAATACTTAGCTATACACTATTATAATTGCGCTTATTAATACTATTACTAGATTAAGATTTAGAGGTACGCTATAGTAGTAATACTATTATTATTTTTGTATTAGATATAATGTTATTACTCTCTAATATTAACACTATTACTATAATAACTAGAAATTTACGCTAAGACCTACAATAGCGCTATTATTCGCGTTTACTTTTATAATAAATACTAGACCTAGTTAAACTATAAATTATACGCCTAAACTACCTCTTATTAATAAGTACTATTCTTATAACTATAATACACTATAGACTCTATAAAAGTTGCTACTAATCTTATAGTTATTTGTACGTCTATTAAGATACAAGCTAGATATACACTTATTACTTCTAGTATATAAAAGTTATAACAAGAGCTCTAATAAAGAATTTTACTACTTTATTAATATTTTTTTTATATAATAAATAGCGTCTACACTTAATAAAATTATAGTAATAGTATCTTAGCGCGCTCTTAAAGGTAAGTAAACTAATATTATTACTAGTTCTTATTAATTTTATAAGCTAAACTTAACTATAACACTAGTTCTATTTCTAAATCTAAAGTAGAGTTCGACTTTAAACTTCTCTATACTACTAACCTAGAACTAGAAGATATTAAAAACTATAACAGCAGCTGCGCTAACGTTTATCTACTTTTCTTAAGCTAAACCTAAAGACTTTGTATCTATAAAGGTAACGCTAAGAGTAAGCCTATTAAGATATCTAATATAGAGAAGGCTTTAAGTAAATATAATAGTGTATTGTAAGTAAAGACTAGCGCATTTTATAATGCCTACCTACACTAAGATTCTAATATACCTAATATAGGTAGAGTAAAGGTTAACGTAGGTTAGATAGAACTAAATATAAGATAAAGTAGAATAATTAATATAAATACCTATTTTATTCTATTATTATAAATCTATTATATTAGCTATTTAATCTAAATTTACTAGCGTACTGTATAGAGTATATATATAACATAGAACGTAGTATAATAAGAACTAATAAGTAGAATTAACTATAACTATAACTAACTCTATCTTCTACTAAAAGATACGTATACACTATACGTCTATATAGAGGTTTTCTTATAGCTATAGCTAGTACTTCTTATAAAGTATATATATACGCGTATATCTTCTAAAATATTATATATAGGTTTATATATAACTATAACTAATTTCTCTATAAGTACTTATATCTTAATATAGATTTTATAAAAATAGTTTATAGTCTAATTATATACCTATTATTATATAGCTATTTTTACGTAGGTAATAACTTCTAGGTTACTACGCGTACTATAATAGTTAAGTAAAATTATAAATATGTAATAAGTTTAATAAAAGTAAGCTAGTATTTTATATACTATCTACTATAACTATATCTATATAATTTTACTATTTCTAGTAGCTATTATTATAATAGAGTAACTCTAGAAATCTTATTAGACTAGAAAGTAACTATTTACTATAAACCTATATCTCTTACTAGTGTTAGTCTTAATACTATAGTAGTTATAGTTAAACAAGCTATTAGAGTTAGTAATTAACTTCTATTCTCTAATCTTAATAAACTTAGCCTTATAAATACTATTATTAGTATAAGCTAGTATAAGAATCTATTATAACTAGGCTCTACTATTCTGCGTAATATAGAGCACTATAGCTACGCTAAATAATCTCTATAATATATTAAAAGACGTGTATAATGTAGTAAGAATTCTACGTAGTAGATTAGTAGTGTCTATTAGCGTAAAGTTAACGTTGCCTAGGTTTAGGTATAAGTAGATAACTAATATAAAGTATAGAAGCTTAATATTACTAGGCTACGCTGTAATAATTTTTGCAACGTCTATTAGAGTTATACTATATTAAAGAAACTTAATATCTAGAAAAGTATAGCCTATAAGATTACAGAGATTAATATTAGAAGAAAGACTAAAGTACTTACTAGCTAGATAGAGATAGCCTAGCAGAATAATGTCTATGCGTTTAGCCTAGTTGTATACGTCTTACTATAACTAAGAGCGTAGTATATTTAACTAAAGCTAGAAATAGTAGCCTTAGGTAATAACTATAACTAGGTTTAACGCGATTTGCATGCGTTTGTTAAAAGTTACTACTAGTTTAGTTATAAGGTTAACCTTAATTATAGAGATCTAATAAGTCTATTAAACTTAGTAATCTTTTATATATATACACTACTAAACTTATATTTAAAGATTCTATGTACTAGTAGAAGTAGAAGCCTTCTATACTCTTAATTTCTTTATTTACGTATACCTCTCTCTTAAATAAGGTTAGTGTAGGTATAGTTAATATTGTGCGTACGTTAATAATTACAAAATAATATAGAGAAGTAAGAAAATAAACGTTTAAAATTAATAAACAAGAGTAATCTTACTAACTATAATAGGCGTAATACAAAGTTACGTACTATACTATTATTTAATATAACTTTATTACAAACGCGCTCTAACACTAACTATCTACTCTAGGTTTTTTAGAAACTAATTAGGCAACATCTAATAACTTCTACTTTTTACTAACTTTATATTTAGTGTAGGCTCTTATACCTTTCTAAATTCTAAGCTATAACTATATCTAGACGTTTGTATAGTAAATTCTTCTTACTATTAATCTAATATCTTTTACTCTAAGCAGACACAGACTATTATAACTATAATACTTAAGATAATTCTTAGTACTAAAGTTATAATATCTACGCCTAGTAGCTTTATAAGTTGTTTTGCTATTTTAACGCGCGTAAGGTTACCTTTACTTATAATTAATAAGCTTAGTAATATCTTATTATTCTTACTACTATAGCTTACTATCTCTACTTACCTTTACTATACCTTTACTATCTTTATTATTGCGTTCTTACTCTAATAGTTATATATAATTATGTTACTCTCTATATTCTATCTACTACTAATCTCTATCTTTTACGCTAACAACACAAATTCTATATAATTAACTATAGTAAATCTATAAGCCTAACTAAACAAAACCTTAGCTATAATATTTACTAACTATATCTAGCATTATAAAGAGCTACTAGCTCTTCTTCTAGTAACTATATATATTATTATATATAGTATAAAAGAAAGCGTCTTTAACATTATAGAGCACCTTAAAATTATTAATATAAAAACCTTGCTTTTGTATATAGCTAACTAATAGTCTATACTTATTATTTATTTTAATAGTATAATATATAGTTTATATAAAGACACTATTATAATAATTATTAAAAGCTTAAGCGTAGCTAACATAATTAATAAAGCTTTCTTAAATTAAATTCTAAGGCTATTATCTACGCAACTATATATTTCTACTATTATTATAGTAGTAAACTATACTATTACTACTATATCTATCTTGTTCGCGGCTAGTGTTAGCGTAGCTAGTTACTATACCTAGCGTGTCTATTATAACTAAGCGTTGCTCTATACTTACTTTACCTAACTTCTTATCTAACTATAATAGAAGTGTTATCTAATTATTAGAATATATATTAGATTTAACTAAAACCTAACTACGCTTTAGTAGTTTATTAACGCTATTACCTAGTTAAACCGCGCAGTAGCAATATTCCTAATCTAGGTTAAGGTAATTATACTATTAGGCAATATAACTACTACCTAGGCTACCTATAGCTTACGTAGAGTTAGTATATATATAGTAGATTAAGCTTTCTAGTTACTAAGAAAGAGAAACATAGTTAAACCTTCTATGTAGAAATATATAGAAAAGTAAGAGCATATAAAGAACCTATAATAAAATTATATATCTACTAGATCTATATTCTCTAAGTTAAGATACTACTCTAATTCTAAATAACAAAAAAATACAAAATAGAAAGAGATTTAACACTACTATAGTAGTGTAGCTATAATAGAGCTCTTAACTATAACTATAACTAGGTATCTAATTACAAACGTATAGTGCAAACAATACATAGTACTCTATACTATAACTATACCTAGAGATTCTATTACTAACGTTCTACGTAAATAATATATAGTACTCTATACTATAACTATACCTAGGTATTCTAAAGGTAAATGTAATGTACAAATAATATATATATATATATATTTAATACCTTATATAGCGATTACAAATTAGCCTCTTTATACCTAGGTTAACATTATAGATATATAATATCTATCTTAGTTAGATAGTAGCATACGCGTAGGTATCTACTACTATCTAGAGTATTAGTGTAAAAGTGTATTATAGATAGAAAAGATATAAATAGTAAAAAGTCTTGCATTACTACTATAGTTTAAAGAGTTACTATTATTATCTTTTACTATAATCTACTATTCTACGTAGTATAGATACTAGTATAGAGGCCCTATAAAAGGCAAAAAAGAGAACCTATTTGTAATATAATTTAAACTTAGAGCCTCCTCTAAAAAAAGAGGCTAACTAGTCTACTCTAGGCCTAACTAAGGCTATAACTTCTTTATAGCCTTAGTTTAGCTAGAGTCTATTTTCTACTAAACTACGCTATTATAATAGGTCTATTTAATATAAAGAGAAAGTAATTATTGCGTATATATACGCTAAAACAATAGGTATAGATAGAGACTAGGTAATAGATTACAAGATATTAGCGTAATTATAGTAGTTAGTAGAGAGGTAACTAGATCTATAGAAGTAGGTAGGCTAGGTAAGATTGCAGCGCGCGCGCGTAGTTACAACACTAAAGAGAGTATTTAGTAAGGTTCTATAATTATAATATCTTTTACTTTTATATACAAAAGGTAGTAGGTATAAACTAACTAGAGTAGTAGCAGCTTTAAAAGAGTAAAACAAGATTACCTATTTATATTAGCTATTAGACTATAACTACAGGCAGCCTCTCTCTAGACTACTATAACCTAAGTTATATATAATTTAACTCTAGATTATAACTATATCTAGTCTCTAGTATACTTACCTCTACTCTATTCTATTTAGTCTTAGTATAAGACTCTACTCTATAGCCTATTCTACTACGCTATCTCTATAATTAGCCTTATTTAGCTATTTACTAAAAATTAGAACACGCCTAATTATAATAATGTTTATACTTCTTAAGTATTCTACTAAGTAAGACTTTCTTACTAATACTCTATTTTGTAAACTATTCTCTTGTACTATAGTCTTTAAAGAACTAGTAGCTATTACCTAGACTTTAATCTAGGTATTAACTCTTTCTAAAAATAGTACTAGTGTTCTCTTTCTTACTTAACTCTTTATAAATTATATTGTAGACTACGTTGCGCAACTTTATTAGTAGAGATATAACTAAGTCTATAGCGCGCCTAATTCTTAACTTATATACTATATATCTAAGATTATAAAACTCTTCTACTAAGGTTAACTAAGCTTTTATGCGCGCCTAAATCTTATTACTACTAAATTTAGGCTCTTATAGAAGATTGCTTATAGAAGAGAATATTACTTACTTATTTTTACTAAAGCGTTCTTTAGCTCTATATAGCTTAAGTATAGCTCTTAGGCGTAGGTCTATATTATTCTAGCTATAGTACTCTTATTAAGTATCTTTTATTATTATATTAAGAATACTATCTAAGTATGCTAAGCACTATTAGTAATAACGTTCTCTTTTAAGGCGTATCTATTTTGCTAGCTAAGTATTATTCTAAAACACGCTAACGTTACTACGCTTACCTATACCTCTTATGTCTTTAGAAACTTTACTATTCTAGCTACTTAAACTAAGAATTTAGAGGTATTTTTCTAGTGTTGTATAGTTAGTTTTATATTTAAATTAACTATTACCCTTAATAAGTATACTTACTACTACTAGAATAATAAGACTACTATATTCTATAGCTATTTTAGTTATAGTCTTTATTATATTATGCTTTAGTATAGTGTCTGCTTTTATTTAATCTTATTAACTCTACTATAAGCTACGTATATAATATTATATTCTTCTACGCGTTTAACTTACTTATATTTTATTATAGTGCTAATATAGATTAAAGCAAGATTAAAAGTAAATAGAAACTAATATCTTGTCTCTACTACACTAGTAAGATTATTACATAACTTATTTCTATTACCTTTACTAGTAATTAAGTAATAAGTAAAAGCTCTCTACTAATATTAGCTATAATATAGCGTATAATTAAATTACTAAACCTTTCTAAAAGCTTTAGATTATAGCTTATAAAATAATCTATATTATATAGTATCTATTAGAGCTTTAGTAATAGTTATAAATTAGTTATTAGAGATATTTAAGACTACGTAGCGCTAAGCCTAATTATACTAAGCCTAACTAAGTATCTTGTAACACTAGTAACGCTAGTAACACTAGTAATATTAGTAAATATCTTTTTTAATTTTAAACCTAACTACCTTCTCTCTACCTACTACTACCTACTCTATATTATACACTAGCAACACCTAGTCTAACTACAACGCTCTTTTTAAATACCTACTACTACCTATTACCTAATTCTAGAATTATAAGTTGTATAAATAGATTTTTAGAGCCTTTTAGCTAGTTTTAAATTTTATTTATTATTTTTATAGAACGCTACTAATAGACGTATACACTAATATAAGTTACGTAATTAAATTAAATTATACGCGCGCTAACTTGTATATAGCTTACGTATAATATTAGAGGTATTCTACTTATATTCTCTAGACTATAAGATTTTAGACTAGACATCTAGAATCTATTTAGTATTCTCTATTAGAGGGTTAATTATAACTATAATATACTCTTTCTTAGCCTTTATTATATTAGTACTATCGCAACTTTCTTCTAGTATCTACTTTCTACACTAGATACCTAATATTACTATCTAATACTGCCTATATTTTCTACGTTAAGACTATTAGAATAATTAACTATAACTACAACCTCTTCTCTCTACTAGCCTATATCTAGTGTCTACATAGTACTTCTCTATTAGGCTACCTATTATAACTATAACTAACCTCTTTATAACTAACTTCTATTACTATTCTTATACGCTACTATAGATAGAGAGTTACTATTCTAGTAGCTATCTTAACTACTGCAGAAGCTACGTCTATCTATTAAACCTAATTCTTGTACTTACAAACGCCTACTTAAGAAAGAAAATAGATATAAATCTATATTAATAACTTTATCTCTTAATACTATCTACGCTAATATTACTAAAGTATACTCTAATATATTTAATCTGTCTATAAGTATAATAATTTATAATAAGTAGAACCTTAGTTAATTTAACAACGTTCTCTTTGTAATAATTATTAATAATAATTACAAATAGAGTTATATACTACACGCTAGCAGTATATTAAAAACTACTACTAAATAGTCTAAAAATAAGAATGCTATAGCTAATTTTATATACTACGTTCTTAGTGTTAATAAAGTAGAGTTCTTTAAATACTTTTGTAAGAGTAATATCTATAATAGATTTAAGTTTTTTATTAGTAAACTTACTAAACTAAAGTGTAATAAGTTCTAGTAGAAGAGCAAAGGTCTAGCCTAGAGCTATAGCTATAGCTATATTAATATCTAGTAGGCGTATAATATAAGTATACCTATTGTTTTGTACTCTACTAACACTAAGACTAATAAGTAGATAGAACTAATATAGTACGTATATATAATAATCTAGATTCTTAGCTCTAGTATACTTAACTAATACTACTTATCTAAAGAGAATATAGCCTTTATTTTATACTACGTTGTAAAGTATTTTTAATACGTATGTAAGCGCCTAGCTATATTTAAAAAAGCTATTAAAGCTGCTACAAATCTCTCTAATATTATAGTTAATAACTTTAATAATGTTGTAATACCTATAGTATATATAGCTTATCTAACGTAAGGTCTTATTACTATATCTACTAAACCTAAGGTTAAGAAGTATAGAAAGAAACTAAAGAAGAGTAAGTTTATAGTACTAGAGTTATCTAAAGATAACTATAAGCCTATAGAAGAAGAGTTGCGCAAGTTTATATTAATAGACTAATAGCGTAGAGAGAAAGACCTTAAAAGTCTTTTTTAGTAGTACTTCTACGCTATTAGTATAAGTAAACTAAAAGATTAGAATACGCGTACTAATATTAAGCGTAGGTAGAAAGATATAATAAGTACTATAGATATATTTAAGGTATTACTTATAACACTAGAGAGCCTACGTTATAAGTAGTACAGCTCTATTAGCTCTATTATTATAGATATCTTTACTAAGACCTTAGTAGAGTTTTTCTATTATAAGAAGTACTTACTATAGATAATATAAAAGTAGTATATAGCTGTTAAATACAAGATTATAAAAGTATACTAAGATAGCTTTAATCTAGGTATTAGAATAGGTCTTAATATTAATAACTATAGTAAACTATAACCTATAGATAGAGACATCTACGTATTGCTATCTACTAAGAAACAAGACTATATTATCTAGACTAATTCTATTACGTACTCTAAAGCTACTTATTCTACTAATATTAACTAGGCGAAATAAATAGAAGACAGTAACTTCTCTCTAGAATATCTACTAGAAGTATTATAGTAGTTAGGCCTACTTAAGATAACTAGAAACTACTATATTAAGAGAATAACTATAGATCTATTTTAGTAGTAGATTATATACACTATATTTAGTACTAAGCGCTTTAGAAATAGAAGCTATACGTATTATTATAATAAGAAAGGTAATAAACTAATAGACGTAATGCAGAAATTAAAGTTAAAGAAACTACTAGTATACTCTATTACTCTCGCGTTAGTAGAATTCTTAATTAGAAATAGTATAGAACTTAGCAAAACTATTAAAGTAGTAGCTATATTCTAGAAGGTTAGTATACTCTATATTAACTATATTTTGTAGTTACAGCTAATACTCTATATACCTAGCCTATTAACTATAGTTATAATAAGTACCTCTATATCTTATCTATATATTAGCTAACTTTTACTAGACAAACCTTATATATAAGAGCTATCGCGAGCATAATATTACTAACTCTCTAAACTCTAACTTTAATCTCTACTCTTCTAGTAATAAAGGCTGTCTCTTACTATACTTTACACTACCTAGACTTATTAGCTAGACTACTATAGAGTTTAAGGCGTACTAGCTAGATATAAACGTTATTACTTTTGTTATAAGTCTATTAACTATTTTTGCAGTAGAAGAAAAATATAGTATATAGAAGTACCTACCTAATCTTAATAATAGTATATAGAATGCCTCTAACTCTAATCTATAAGCTATACGCACTATCTATATCTATAGCTATAACTACTTTATTACTATATATAGCCTAAGCGCTCTTACTTAGATCTACTAGAACCTAGAGAACGCGTACGTAAGAGAAGTTAGGCGCAAAATAGAGTTACTTTTTAAGAAGCACTCTAGTAATAGTAGTACTAAGTTTAAGAATAATATTTCTACCTTTAAGCTACCTAACATAGCTTCTACGTTCTAGAAGAAGAACTACTATAGCTACTTTATATTTATCTTTGTAGATAAATACTAAAATAGCCTAAGAAATAAAAACCTAACCTAGGTTAGCCTAAAATAGTTGCTACTATAATAGTATATTCTTATATCTAGATTCTCTACCTCTTATAGTATAAAAGACTTCTATTTGTATATAGAACTTCTTAAGTAACTAGAGTTTAATAAATAGTTATCTAGTAGTGTTCTACTTCTATAACTAAATTCTATAACTAATAGCACTAGTAATATATATATAGAAGGTATTAATAAAGTAGTTAACGTAAAGGTTTTCTCTCTATAAGTAGTAGGTAAGATAGACCTATACTATCTCTAAGATAATAATCTAAAGTACGTACTACTAGCCTCTAGAGTTTAGGTTGTAACTATAGCCTCTTCTCTATACCTAACTAATAGTAGAACGCTAACTAGTATAGTTCTTTTATGTAACTATACCTAGCCTTATTTAAAAAGTATATTCTCTACAAAGATAATAATAATAAGTAGTAGAAAGATAATAATGCTTGTATACACGAAGGCTTTATAGTATAACTAACCTTAGCCTATTTTATAATCTAGCGCAGGTTCTAGATATCTATTTCTTTTAATAATACTAAGAATTGTATTAGAGCTAGTCTTCTATCTACTATCTACTATACAGTTAAGTAACTCTTCTACCTATCTACCTAACGCTATTTTAATAATACGTCTATACACTAGAAGAAGTAGCTTATAACTATATATAAAACCTACCTATAGGCTAAGCCTATACTATCTAAGAATTTATAAGCTATTTGCGCGCTTAAACTTATTAAGTTCTTCTCTCTATATAGTGTTCTCTACTAAACCTACGTAGATACACTATAGCGTAGTAACAACAAGAAAGAAATTAAACGCAATCTTAGCGTTAACCTATAGTATTACAACACGGATATATACTTATAGTTCTTTAATAAATCTAATATTAGAGTTTAATACTATAACCTTAGTAAGAACTCTTATCTAAAAGAACTAACGTAGATTTAATAGCTTTTTTAATATTACTGCGATAGAGGCATAAACAAAATTATAAACAAAGACTAGAATACTACTAATATATATAAGGTTCTAAAGAAGTTTACTAAGTTCTTACTAAAGATAAATATACTACTATTAATTATACGTAAGCGCGTATATCTTCGCGCAGAGAAACTAATTATCTAGTATCTTACGCTTTATATCTAAGATCTAATTATTAAGATTATAAGCTACTTTAGTATATATCTCTTAATAGTATATACCTCTACGTTGCAGAAGAAGCGTAACAAAATCTAAACTAAGTAGAATAACTACTATAATAAGATAAAGATACTTATTACGTCTACTTATATCTTTAGAGTAGAGTTTAATTTATAGTTATTTAGTAGAGCTACTATCTTAGTTAACTCTACCTAAGATAAGAATAAAAAGTAATAGATTATTAAACGCTAATACTACACTAGCTAGATTCTTACTATCTATTTCTACTGCTTTACTATAATAGAAGTATTTAGCTTCTACTGCGTATAGTACGTACTCTACCTCTATTAGGTATAAGCTTATAGTTGTAACTAGCTCTCTCTACCTATCTATCTATTATACTCTTAAACTAATATTATCTCTAGTACAAACTTAATAAATTTACTTAGAATAGGTATAGTCTTCTTTAACTTTACTACTACATCTACTATAATAGTTAATAATAACTCTAAGAATTCTACTAAAAACAAACCTCTAGGTAATAAAGTTTCTAATAACTCTACTTTTTCTATCTATCTTACTATATAACACTATAATCTAACTATAGAACTATACTTTATTAATATTCTTACAAGTTTCTTCTACTTAATATCTAAAGATAAAGAGAGTATAATAGAACCTAATATAGATAAGTGTATCTACTATACACTAGGCGTTTATATTCTATCTAACCTTAGCTAGAGGTTGTTAAAGTAGAGTTATATAGCTAAAACTAATAATAAGTAGCTATCTAACTTTATTCTATTTATAAAAGCACTAAAAACTCTTATAACTCTTAATAATACGTACGTTAATAACTTCTTCTATAACCTTAATAAAGAAGATCTTAATATCTTTATAGAAGCTAAGTAACTAGAGTTAGACTTCTATAAGGCTAATTATATAAAGGTTAGAGATAAGGTTCTTACTATTAACTCTAATAAAGAGACGTAGCCTAATTCTAAGCTAGATCTACTAAAGAATTTGTCTAAGAATAATAGTATTAATAATGTTAAGTCTATTAAAGATAGTCTAGTTCTCTTAACTAAGATAATAGAACTACTACTACTAGATAATAAAGCCTCTAATAGTAAAATTAATAGTTTCTTACTACTAATAGGTTTAGGCGCCTTACCTTTTGCTACTTCTAAGAGAGCTATAAAGAACTCTATATTTAATATATCTATCTATAGTAACTATCTAAACTTACGTTATAGTACTCTCTATTTATTAAGTTATTAGACTAGTAGAACTTCTACTTTACGTTCTAGTTCTATTATATCTATAATAGTGTAACTATAGTTTACGTCTCTCTCTACGTCTAGTTAAGGTTTAACTTTATTTTTAATAGAGGGTAAGTAAGATAATAATATAGTTAAGCTACCTCTAAAATCTACTACTACTAATAATAAGAAGAAGACTAGTAATATAGCTATTACTAACCTAAAACCTACTACTACTAATAATAAGAAGAAGACTAGTAATATAGCTAACGCTAATCTAAAACCTACTATAGCTAATAACAAAAAGAAGACTAGTACTATAGCTAACGCTAACCTAAAATCTACTATTACTAATAATAATAAGAAGACCTCTAATATAGCTACTATTAGTGCGAACTCTATTTATATAAGCAGCTCTAGGCCTATTACTCTACTAACCTACGTCTAGTCTACCTTTTTAAATACTTTATAAAGCTAAAAACTTAAAAAGGCTATAATAGAAAAGTTCTTAAAGATACCTAACTATTTCTGTACTAAGGCTAAAGCTAAATAGTATAGTAATTCTCTCTTAGTTAAACTCCGTAACTATTTTAAAGCAAAGTATTCTAGGCTTACTAGTAAATCTAAACTCGCAAACCTCTTTTACTAGAAATAAGCTTATTCTAACTAAACTATTATAAATATAGATACCTGCTTATAACTATAATATACTCTCTCTTAACTAAGACTATACTTTAACTACTATACGCTTTATTAACTAGACCTTAGGCTATAGTTATAGTCTATACTCTATACTACTATCTACCTTTCTAAAAGCCTTTCTTTTATTAAACTATATATAATTATATATAGAGTTCTATTCTCTTTACATATTATCTATAGTAAGGCTAATCTCTTTAGCCTTGCATATTTCTACTACTCTTTTTTTACTTTAATACTTTTCTTTAGCTCTATAAGGTCTTCTATTATATCTTTATTTTCTTTTATTATTAGCTACTAGTAGCTTCTATTAGTATATATACTATTTAGTAAGTATATTAGAGTACTAGGTTTAATATTAGAGCTATTGCGCGCTACTTATTATAATTTAATAAACTCTTGTTACTTTTATAGCTTAGAATCTATTAGTGTTATATCTACTATAGTGTAATATAATATAAAGCCTAAATTAAAGTAATACGCTATACTATTCTATTTGTATTATAATAAATTATATACTACAAACTACGTAGACTAGTATAGTATTATGCTACTAAACTATATTAAATCTACTTATAAATATTACTTCTCTTGCGCGTTCTACTTCTACTATAATATAAGTTTAATAGTATATTATTATAACTAAAGGTATATTTTGCCTAGATTACTCTTATAGTTAAATAATAAGTTCTACGTAGTTTAACTACGCTATATAATAAGCGTATACTAGTAGTAATCTACATCTTTACTATATTATTAGTTTGTTAGCGTTAGCCTCTAAAAGTTAGTTTATATATAGAAGTAATACACTATATTATAACTATAAGGCTATTATAGTATATATACGTAGTGTCTACTACCTAGTATAAGATTATTATAAGTTACCTACTACTTTACGTAGATAAAGCTAGCTGCGTAGCTACATAATAAAGATAGAAAAAAGAATTAAACTACTACGCTAGTTATAGAAAGCTACTTTACTATAACTATATATTTCTTAATAGTAACGTATAGAATAGAGTATACGCGCGCATTATTATAGTTTATAGAGTATACTCTATAGAACGCGCTACTTGTTTCTAACGTATATAGGTAGCGCATAAGCTAGTTCTATAATCTAATAACTAAACTCTAACTCTATAAACACGTATATAGATCTAGTTCTTTTATCTCTTTCTACACTATTAACTCTAGATAGCTTTAGCACTAGGCGTTATAGTATAATTAAACTTAATACTAGCTACTATGTACCTCTTCTCTACTACGAAACCTAATAGGTAAATCTAACGCTTTAAACCTAACTTAATAACTATACTACACTAATATATAATAGTAATACCTATAATATAAGTAGAATATGCAAGAAAATAGAGTAGACACTACTATACTCTACTATAAACATACACTATAGTATATAAACTTCTCTATATAGTATATTATTGCGTAGATAATATCTCTTAGAGTGCCTAGTTATAGTTATAACTACTCTCTCTTTAGTTATTTCTATTCTTTATTATACCTACGCCTGCCCTCCTCTAGCTATCTTTTTTATTTATATTCTTCTTCTACTACTTTATATATTACTACTATACGCGTTTACCTAGAGTTACTTTTACTAATACGTTCTAGACTTAATTTCTTCTATTTCTTTCTAGCTATACTCTACGCTATTATCTTCTAACGTTGTGTCTCTTAAACAAGACTATCTTAATCTACTACTAGACTATTCTTAATTATCTACTATATTACCTTTTAGTTTTTCTAGTGTATTACTAGATTCTAGAAGCCTACCTTAGCTATCTCTATCTCTAGAACTATCTACTTATACTATACTTTTATCGCTCTACGTACTAGTTAATATATTCTTTCTATTATACTCTACGTCTTATTATATACCTATAGCTAAGGCATTACCTTTAGCGTTAGTTACCTAACTACTAACTTCTTTACACTTTAACTAGAGCACTTTACCTACTATTAGTAATAATATATATCTTATTACTACCTGCGCTATTATAGATATATTATTCTATTAGTGTACTTATAAATATATCTCTTAGACTAGAGGCAAAATACTCTCTTATATTATAAAGGACCTTATAGCTTTACTTTCTCTCTTTAATTAAGTAGACCTAACTTTATATTAGCTACTATTACTACTATAAGTTATAAAATAGTCTCTAGCAACTACTCTATTTTATTAGTAGGCTCTACTACTTAGTAGAATTAGGCTTATAAGCTTCTATAGGTCTACAAAGTCTTCTCTAACACTAAATTTATAAAAGATAGAAGAATAGTTCTAAACGCTTAAACTCTTAGCAATAGATAAATATATTTATACTTAGAATATAGATAGCTACGTCTTTTAACTAACTAGTCTAGTAGTATTTAAGTAAGATATTAATTTTAGTTTTCTACTACTATTTACTTATAGAGTCTAATATTAACTTTACATTAATACTAACTTTAGTGTTACTAAGACAAAGAGTATATTAGTGTATTTAGTAGCACGCAACGTATGTTATTATTTCTTTCTAAGTATACTTTTATTATACACTAATCTCTAAGGTAATAATATTAAATTAGAAACTTAACACTTTAATAACTATATTCTTAGTATTTAGATAGACTATATTATGCTTTAGGCTTTTAATTCTATTATATAGTTACAGAATTAAGCTATATATTCTTGTAAGTTTAAGAACATATAATATAAGAGTAACATCTAATAAGAGAAAAGTAGCTATATAAAAGAAGGTTATATAGACTACTAACTAACTATTAAGGTAAGTATACTAGTACTCTTGTAGAGTAAGATTATTAAACTATCTTATATAGTAATAGAAACTTGTCTACCTAATAACGCCTTTTGCAACCTCTAATTACTAGTTTAACTATATAATACTAAGTATAGGTTACTAGAACAGTATTCTAATTTTAAGAGTATATATTTCTTA
The DNA here is from genome assembly GCA_023758005.1 of Alternaria sp. BMP 0032. Taxonomy (NCBI): domain Eukaryota; kingdom Fungi; phylum Ascomycota; class Dothideomycetes; order Pleosporales; family Pleosporaceae; genus Alternaria; species Alternaria sp. BMP 0032. The sequence continues at coordinate 4,656 of JAFVMD010000072.1, read as the reverse complement.
CTTCTTTCTAAAGTGCGTAAAGACTAGAACAACTAGTACATAGAAGAAGATAAATTCTAGCTTAATATAGGTATAAATTGCGTATTATATTATATTAGTATAATAGCTCTATATAAGAAGGCCTATAACAAATTTCTTAGGCAAAGATTTAAATTACTCTCTTCTAGTAGCTACGTTAAGACTACTAAGTATACTTAGGCTAAAACGAAAGCTAGTGCTATTATAGTTAAACTATTTTTAATAAACAAACTATGTCTATTTATTACATTTGTAAAATAATACAACCTTATTAAAAAATAATTCTATATATATATCTAGCGTTACTTACTCTTTCTTAACCTATACTTTAAGTTACTTAGTTATAGAAAGCCCTTATTTAAGCAACTTTTAGTTAGAGAGAAAGAAGAGAGCTTATTATAGAAGTTTAACTATAATAACCTTATAAGTTAATAGAAGGCTAATAAAAGAAGTATATATAATACACTCTATAACAAATCTAAAGATCTAATATAAGAGGCTAATACTATATTTCTAGTACGTTAAGAGTTTTATATAACACTAAAACTTATGCGTTTATTACTTCTAGATCTATTTAGTTATTAGAGTCTAGAGAGCAACTAAAGCAACCTTTCTTATTCTACTTTCTAGGTACTCTCTACTATAGATGTAAATCTATTTTAAATTATAGAGTGTAACTAATAGATTACCTATATAGAGTAAGCTATTATAGTAACTATATTCTAAAGAGATATATAGAGTTACCTACTAGTTGCCTAATAGAAACTTAACGTAGTTATAACTACTGCGCTTATCTAAACGTTGCAACTATCTCTAGAAGAGTTAAATCTAGAGTCTCTACTATTCTTATAGTTAGAGAAATATTAGAGTAGAGGGCGCGCGTTCTATAATAACTATACTAGTTTAACTAAATAACGTTTAAGACCTTAGTAGAAGTAATATAGCCTTAATTATAAGAAGACTATTAAGAAATATAGTATAATATAGATACTCTATTACCTATATAAATAGATATACGCTATTCTCTAGTTTAAGATTTATAAGTTTCTCTACTTAGATATCTACTTTAACTATCTTTAAGTAAGCACACGCTAGGTAGACGTAATAGACTATACTACTTAAAAGAGATAATTCCGCAAATATATATATAATCTTACCTTTACTATAGTACGCGCTGTATTATCTTCTTATTAGTAGCGCGTAGTTTAGGCTAAAGTTAATATAACTAATTCTATATATAACCTACACTCTATTTTTACTATAGCGTACCTATATATATAGATAATTCTTAGTACTTTAGCGCAACTTGTTATATAAGAGTATAACTTATATATATAGAGTTAAGTTTAGAAACACTAGTAGTAAGACTAAGGTCTTTTAAAGTAGTAGATATTAGCGCTAATATCTAATTTTATTAAAGCTCTCTAACTATTAGATAGAGCGTAATAGAGAATAGAACTACTTTGTTATAATTAAGTACAATAATATCTATAATACACTAGTGTATCTAAGCTATTAGACGCGTAGAGCTATACTACTATAAAAAAGTTAAATATAACTATATTTCTATTATAGTAGAATAATACTTAGTATAGACGTATACGCCTCTTATTTAATCTATTAGATAATAGTCTATTATAGCTAAAAAAGACTTCTTTTATCTAAAAAGTGTATAAAATAAAGACTTTAATTACTCTAACGTTTCTATTATAGTATAGAGTATAGGCGTATTATAAGTTTTAGACTACTCTTTAGTACACTACTCTCTTTAGTGTCTATACTATACTACACTATATAAGAGAAGCGCCTATGTAACTTATATAAGTAATATTAGTAAATTTCTAAAAAACCTAGAATTAGCGGGCTAGCCTTACTAATACGTAGAAGATTAAATAGATATTTTTCTATATCTACACTAGTAACGCTTATATATAGAAATATTTTATAGATAATAAAGATAATATAATAATATTAAGTAAAGAGTTTTACTCTATTATATATAGGTAGCGTATTTACGTTATATTAGATATAGAACTACTAGATTTCTTAGAGGCGCTTATGCGTAACTCTATAGAGGTAAAATATAAATTAGTAACTAAATACGCTGTCTATATAGAGATAACTATTAAAAATTTTAATAGATGTACTATAATAGAATAAGTAGTAGACAAATAGAAAGATAAGAATAATAAACTATAGCTACTATAACTAGATAATAGCTCTATTATTAGTAATATAAAAGAAGAAGTAGAATTTATAGATAAGTCTAAATAAATACAGAACGTAACTAAAACCTATATAGAGTATTACTTAGAGTTATAACCTAAGCCTCTATTAAAGTTGCTTTATATGCTCTACTAACTAATATTATCTTTATTTCTGCGCTCTATTACTATTAGTAGATTAAGTTAGTTATGCTACTAAATCTATTTAAACTATAGTCTTCTCTAGATATATCTCTATTACTCTAACTTTAGTTTTAGATACTATACACACTATATACTTACGCTAGAGTATAGGCTATATAGAGCTTACCTATTATTATTATACTCTCTTATCTATATTATGTATTATAAGATACACTCTAGGTCTATAGTCTAGTTATAGCGTATAGGTTCTCTATTAACTATTTACCTACTTATAGTCTTAGTAATACCTAGTGTTATTAGTGTACTAGTAAACTTTGCGTAACATAATAAGCTACTTAGGTAGCTTCTTACTACTACGTCTTTATTACTATAGAATATAGTAAGCGTATCTAGAGCTAATAGCTCTACTCTACATTATTAGCGTATTCTATAATTAAATTAATTTTTCTTTAACTAGTAGCTAACTACTAAGTATATTAAGTTTAGTAATAGCTTTAATAAGAATAATACACTCTATATAACTACACTAGGCACCTATATAGCTAAATCTGCTTCTATATTATCTTAATCTAAATAAGTACTAGAAATAGTAGCGCTATTAGTATATAATTATACTAAATAGCGCGTAGTAAATACTAATAAGTTATTTTTAGTAGAAGTAAGTACTAAAGTACTCTATATTTACACTTATTAACCTACGTAATAGTATTTTAACCTACTTCGCGAAGCTCTCTAATATAGTTCTAGTCTAGAACTAGATAAAATATCTACTACTTATAATACTAATAAGAACTCTAATAGTACTATTTACAACAATAATATATTCTAACACAATAACTTTAACTATAATATATCTAATACTAGTTAGAGTAATAGCTAGCGTAACTATAGGCGTAGTAATAATTAGACTTGTACAGCTATTACTTCTTCTAGACTTCTCTACTAACGCAAACCTTCTACTAAAACTAAACTATACGTTACTCTACTTAGTTCTAAATTATACTCTCTTTCTAATATAAGGTAATACTAAGAGGTAATAGATATTATAATCTTATATAGCAACCTAGAGCGTAGTTACTTATTCTAGAATCTAGAAGAGAAAGAAGAGCTTATTTAACTAGTTATAATATATAGCACTAGCTAGTAGAAGAAGCTACTATGTCTAGACACTAGTATATATAGCTAGAAACTTCTATAGTATTAAATCTACGTAAATCTTAAAGACAAGGCACGCAACCTTACTATTAAGATAATTAGATACGCCTATTTAAACTAAAAGTTATATAGCTGCTTATATATATAGATTAAAGTAGCGCCTAATATACCTATAGTTCTATTATATTATTAAGAAAACGTCTATTCTAGAAGAAAGATTAAAAAAGAAAGATTACTATTAGTAAGTATAGTAACGTAATACTAGTTAGTAGAGAAATAAAAAAATGCAACTATTCTAATATTATTTAGATACCTCTACTTTGTGCAACTAATAATAGCTACTATAAGTATCTTTACTATTTAGGTTAGAGTTATAGCTATATCTACTATACTACTAACTATAAAAGTAGACTAGAGAGTTTAACCTCTCTATTACTTATACATTCTATAGTTCTACTAAAATAAACTAACCTAAGTACTATAAGTATTAGGCTACTTACCTCTAACTTTTAAAATAAGCAACGTAGTAATAGATATACTACTATCTTTTAAACTACTACGTACACAAGAAAGTATTCTTAATCTAATACTTTATATATATAAGTATATTATAGTTATATATGTTTTAAATTTAGTAAGTACGTTAGCTATATAGCCTATAGCGTGTAAGAGAGAGTGTTTATAGCTACACTAACTCTCTCTAGTATAAAATAACTTCTTAATATATCTATAGTCTTCTTCTTTATATTTCTATAATTTTTTTTAAAATCTCTAAGATATCTACTAATAGCGCGCGCCTTTAAAACTAACTAACTACTACCTATATAAAGAATTATTATTATTACTCTACTCTTATATATAGTTACAAAACGTACTAATTAAGTATATATATAGTTACATGTTTCTATATTTTAATTCTATATAATACTATTAGCATAATATAGCTGCTATAGGCCTGTTCTTTAGAGTTATAACTAACCTACCTATTCTATTATTAAAGTAATAGTAGCACTAATATATACTAAGCTTAATTATCTTTGTAGAAAAATGTCTATTTGGGTTAGGGTTAGGGTTAGGGTTAGGGTTAGGGTTAGGGTTAGGGTTAGGGTTAGGG
>JAFVMD010000071.1:0-22542 GCA_023758005.1 Alternaria sp. BMP 0032 | reverse complement strand
AAACCCCCCCCCCCCCCATACTTGCCCTCGCAATCAGTATTGGGACCTGCCCCCCTCTAAAGTCATAAGCGGATGCGTACCATGGTAGTCCAGCCTACAAATATCCCGTTAGCTTTTGTATTCGATAAAGGATACTATATTCAGCTTCGGACTTACGTAGTAGCAATAACACTCGGACAATTCGTAATCAACCGCCCGTCCCAGTACTCGGAACAGCCGCCGTAGCCGTAGTGGTCCTTGTCATGCTGGTGGTGGTTGTTCTTGTGCTTGCGGGGCTCGAGGTCAGACGCCATGGTGATGAGCGTCGTGGGGGCGGCAGTGGTGGTGGGGGCAGGAGGCGCGGCGACGACGACAACGGAGGCAGCGGTCATGCGCGGCATCGCCGTAAAGTCAGGCGTTGACGGCGCCGCGGGAGTCGGGATCGAAATGGGGCCCGCGAAGGCGACGGAGGCTAGGGCCAAGGGGAAGGCGAGGAAGAGGCCACGCATTTTGGTTGTGGTAGCGTTTGGTAGTGGTTTGGTTTGGGAGTGGTGCGGAAAGTTGTTGTAAAGTAGACTTTGCTTTCGTAGATAGCAAGATAGTAAGAAAGAAGAGAGAAGAGGGATGTGTTATATATGAAGTATTCGCATAGCAGCAGAAACTTCCACAAATAGTCAAACCATGGTTAGACTTTGGGTGATATTACTCCCAAAGGGAAGTATTTGAAACTCGACCATGGGATTTCGCGCAGTACTGTCGACACCAGTACACATGAATCTTAGAACTACGGTTCAAGCGAGCATGTGGTTGCGCGAAAGAACCAGAGGGTTCGCATTATGCAAGAAACAAAGTAGAGAGGCGTGCAGCCTACATCAAGTCAAAATCATGCGAAGTAGATAACTTAACGTCAACGTAGGCTCCCGGGTGTCCAGTCTTTTCTTTGGACTGAGGTGGCCTGCAGCCTACATCAAGACAAAAACATGCAAAGTAGCCAGCCTCACGTCAACGTAGGCTCTTGGGGGTGGGTTGAGAGAACTATGGTTCAGAACCAACCAGCCAAGGGCCAACACACGGGTATCGAATCAAACATCACCACCACATCATCCACCACCTCACCAATGCCGCGCAATAACCAGCCAGCCTCTCTCCTTGACCGCATTGAACAGCACCGCGACCCGCTTCCGCTTGATGCCCTCTCTAGCCGACACATCCTCGATCGCATGCTTACCATCCAGATGCCTGAGCAGCATCGGCCAGCTCTCGCGCAATTCTTTGCCGGTTATGCCACCCAGCGCGCCATCTGCGTGTTTCGGCGGACTGGGATTCGTCGAGATGATCGCCGTGTCTTCGAACGTTTGGGCGATCTTATCGAGCCATCGCGCTTCTATCGACGACGCTTTCTGTGGCGATAAAATCGTGGTCGGCGCGAAGGACGATGGGTCTGGTGGGGCCAACTTCTCTACCGGGGAGGTGGGCGAGACTATCGAGTTGCGCGACGGAGACGGGGAAGTCGGCTTTAGATGTAGAGGCGACGGGCGATGGGGCTTAACATCTCGAAGCCCGAGATGAGATGGCGACTCCGCCCTCTGCGACGGCGTAAGCGCAATGGTGGTGCGTTGACTGCTCGTACTCCCGGCATCGGAGCTTGTGCGCGCAGAAACGCTACGCGACATGGCGGTCGATCCGAGTCGTGGGCTCAGTATCGTGCTGCTCTCCATCTCCTCATCCGCATCCCTGCGCGTGCGGCGCAAAGGCGATGAAGTCCTCGCGGAGTTTAGCGAAAGCAAGCTGCTTCGCTTGTCAGAATGGAGACTGTCCGCCACCGAATCGTTGTCGCTCATCAACTCTCTGCGCGCCTCTTCAGCTTTCTTGATGCGCTCTTCGCGCTCCATCTCTGCTGCGACTTGCGCTTTGATCTCAGGCGTTACGCGCACCCAAGCGAATGTGCGCAACTGCGTGACCCAGCCGCCGCGCATGAGCCAAGCCAGGATCTCCATGTACGCTTCGCGATGTTCGGCTGTAGGTATGAAGTTTCTGTATGGCCGAGGTGTACCGGAGAGCATGCTCAGTACTTTAGGCAGCGTAGGCAACGTGGGGAAGCGCTGCGCATATACCGAGATCGCAGCCGGAAGAACAGTCATGTCGGCGTTTGGACTGACGATGTATGTGTCGCGTGGCGATAGCGGAGCGACGAGACGTGCCCGCCGCCAGTAGACAAGATGGCTTGCAATGTACTCCATATCGTGCGCGGATATGTTATGCTTCTTCGAGATCTTCAGCAGCGACTTAGTGGGTATGATGTTGCGTATATAGAATGCGATGGCTGCGGCGTTGCCGCCGGTATCACCGCCCAAGTCCTTGATCAGCACTTCGGCATCCTCCAGAAGCAGCAAGGCGGCATGCTGTGTCATAGGCGCATCATCGTCTTCAAGTATGACGTTCGATGTCGTGAGCCACAGACCTGGCATCTGCGGTTCGATCGCGGTGGGGAGGTAGGGAGTGGAATCGGCCTGTGGGATCTGGAAGGATGTGTTGAACGTCGCATCGAAGTGGATGTGGGCTATCTTGTCGTGCGAGATCGCGTCGAACATGATAGCGATAGACTTAGCGAGGGGTGACGTGCTGACAATTTTGCGCCATGTCGCCGTCAAAGACTCGTTCGTCTCCTTGGCGCGCTGCTTGATGTCGATGATGCGCTTGGATTCCTTCCACACGTACTGGAACCGCGCCTCCTCGTACTTGAGTGCTTTGGCATACTTGCGCGTGACGTTTTCGTACATCTCCTTGACGCGTTGCTGGTATTCCAGCGCAGGCGGGTTCAGCACGAAGACGACGTTGAACATGGTCATGTCTGGGTTGTTGATGTCAAGGCTCGTCGAGTTGCTGCGTGCATCTGATCCAGCCTCCGACGGTCCACTCGACATAGAGTCGTGACCGTAGCCTGGCTCGAATCCTGGGACGGGTTCGTTCGACGGTTCGGGGGAGTTCGCGTCGTCGTCGCTTGCGCTCGTGAGATTCCTGACCAGATCGCCATCCTCAAGCTTCTGTTGATCTGAACGATTCTTCTTCTTCCGCTTCGCCTTCTTCCAGAGCCCGTCGTCCCTTACAAACATGGGCGCGCCGAGAAAGACGATGCTCTCAACGCCAAGCTCGAAGCGCCTCTTGTTGTATTCTTTGCTCGGGCTCAGCATCTTCTCCAGCGCATCCATCTTGAAGCCCAGCACGGTATCCCAGTCGTGATCTCCACCCTTGCCTCGATGTCCATTACCGTCCTGGTCATTGACGTCATCCGCATCCTCCTCGTCGATTGTCTCCTGCTTGCCCCATAGCCCCGATCCCAGCTTGGACTTGTCGCTCACGCGGCCGGTCAGGGTCCTCCCCGATGCGCGACCGCCGCTGGTGCGACTGCCTATCTCGATGTCATTGTCGTCGTCCGAGTCGGTGCTGCTGTCCCATTCGCTGTCGGAACTGCGCGAATCGACGCTGGCCGTCGAAGTGTCGTGCCGAAACCAGGCCGGGTCTTTCGCGGCGGCGAGTGCGGCTGCTGAAGGCGAGAGCGGTGGATAATGGAAGACGAGACGGGGGCCGAGCGATCGCGACTTGGTGACGAGGAGGATGGCGTGGAGGTTGGAGGCGGGTGGCAGCGGGACAGCCATTGGAGAGTGGAGGACGGGCAGGTGCAGCATGCGGGGAAAGAAGCTGCGGAGCCCCGGGAGATCTAGCCCGAAGCAGACATCTCTTTCACCCCATCTTCTAGGAAGGCGCACCGACAACCATCCATCAAACAACACCATGCAGGCAGTAGTACGAGCGCAACATCAAAGCGCCAATCCTACCTTCGTGGCGCGCGATTCCGCAAACTGGTGAAACCAAAGTCTGCCTTCACGAACATGACAGCGAGCGACAAGGAGAAAGACAGGCGCAGGTAGCTATATGGCTCGGCCAATCCTCTAATGACCATCGTCGTCTCTTTCAACGAACGAACGGACCAGAATGCACTGTGCATACTTGCGAACTGTCTCGATATACAATGACTTCAGGCGCTACAAGGTCTTTCCAAAGTACTAGAGTAGAGTAGACAGTCCCCAACGCACGTAACAAGTTCTCTTCTCCGGGTTCATTCACATATTGTACAGTCTTACCACACAGCAACAGGTCACTACCATACCTAGGTACTGAGGAAATGTCAACCATGCGAACCTCGCCTCCCTATACCCCGCGTACAAATCCAGGCAGTGTACCCACCGCAGACATCACGCAATACTACCTAGACGAGGACTTGACCAAACTCGCAGGCTTCATCACTAGTGTACCCCCAGATCTCTTATACAACATCATGTCCGCCGCAACTGAAGCCGACCTCAGAGCCCTCCTCGCCCTTATCAACCCATCCGATCTACGGATCGAGCCCGGCTATCTGATGACCAGAACTTGTACGCGCGTGTCAAACTGGCTAAGAAACGGAAGTCAAAGATGGGCGGTGAGTAAGGATGTCATTCCCTGTGCCCTCTTGCTCCTACTCAAGTTCAGAGTTTTGACGCGCGATGGGGTATGCAATTCGCAGACGCACGAGGAGAGTCTCAGACTTGCTGCGGCCATTAAGACTGCGTATGGAAATCTTTGCGACAGTAGGGTGTCGCCAAAGGCGTGGGCAGACGTCATGGGTAGACAATACGCAGACATCCAGAGCGCTGAGATCGCGTTTTTGAAGGACCTGGACTTTAGGACTTGGGTACATGAGGCTGACTTTAAGGAGTTTGTGGGTAGGTTCGAGATTGTTTGGGAGACGTTGCTTGAAGATCAGGATGACGTTTTCTTTTGACGGCCGCTTGAACCTACTCTCGATAGCGAAAGTGGACGTAGCGACGATCTCATCATGATTTGAATTTGATTAGGTGTCTTGCAAGCGCTCCCTCGTGCGACATTGAGACAGCACAGAGCCAAGATGTGTTGTGAGAACATTGTCACAGCCACCGGGCTTGATACACCTTAGTCAATAGTATTCAGTGCCATAGTACAGATTCACGACGCTGCTTTCACAACACGAGTCGCGTATGCCCTCAAGAAATGCGTTCTATTCTACTCTCGTTCTATTTCTCATGTGCACGTAGTTGACTGACAGCCTTTGCTAACAAGACACTCGCGTCTGGATCGACATGGCACCACAAGCGTCTTTCAACATGGTCGAACACTACCTCGTCCCGCCCCAGCCTTACACATCGTCTTTCCTTGCTCGTCTCAGCACATTCATACTACACGCGCCGTTCGACATCGTAGAGTCCACGCTCCGTCCATCGTCACCGCATAGTGACAAAACCTCACACATCAACCCCAACAGCGACGTTCTACGCCCGACGCAGTTCATGACGACCGTGTGCCAAGGCCTGCTCCAATTCCTCAACATGGACTTTGACAAAGCTGATCACGCTAGTCCAGATACCATCCCTCTCGCCCTATGTCTCCTGCTCCGCTACCGTATAGCGTCTTCTTCCACATCCCAGCGTGAAGACGAGCGTAAGTATGAATATGCGATCTCAGATTCAGATGAGGATGGAAGCCAACTCATCACTCTCCCCATACCCTACCCCACTTCCAAATCGTGTTACCGACCAGAGATGAGTGATGCAACGCTTGTTGCCATAGCGGTGCACACCGCATACAAGTTCCTTGCTCACGATTGGGTGAATTTGGAGCATTGGGCGGTGCCACTTCAGCTGAGTAGACGAGCTTTGCTGGGAGGTGAAAGAACGTTTTTGACAGTAATTGAATATGCTGTTTGGGTGAGGCAGGAAGAGTATCTGCAGATGAAAGGTAAATTTGAGGACTTGTGGGAAGAGGTGTTTAAGAGGGCTGTTAGACCGGTGCCTCCGGAATTCGTGACAAGGAGGCTGAAGACGAAGGGATGAGGTGATGTAGCTGCATCGAATGGATTGCTAAGAGCTAAAAGTCTAGTGACATAGCAACGACATAGAATCGAAGATATGCGCGAGAGACATCGAAGTCAACAGGATGCAATGTCACTACGATTCTGGTAACACAGGGGTATATTTGAGTCTGTCGCATGAACGGCGCGATGGAATACGACACAAAACTGCCATTACAGGTCTGCTTTTTGCTCAAAGAGCAATGTCTGCTATGCGACTTGAAGTACACACCCGCAGACCTGCCTCTTCTCCCTGTTTGCATGAAACCCGTCGGAGCGCTTGTTCAAGTCGCAAGTATCAGGCCTGATCAACCATTGCGGTCGATATCTCAGTAGACAGTGTTGACGTTTGTGATGACTGAACACCAAGGGGCCCGTGATCCTACTTTGACTTTAGCTACGCGCACACTATCAGGGACAACGCAGCGAGCGTTGGCCTAGCCAGAGATGTCGTATTCCCGCATAGGAACTTGCTGTACATGAGATTAAATACCATGTGGTAAATGATCAACTCTCCAGCTCCGCAACGACACCTTTTCGATATATTGACAGCTGGAGTCGTCGATACGAGTAAAAAGAACGGTGCAGAAGTCGCCACCGTCAGCCTCGACGCATATCATGCCGCGATCGATAACGCCGCAAATCTTGCGTGGCTGGAAACTCTGTCGTAGTTACCTCTTGTGTATAGTGATAATCGTCAAAAGTGATCAGAAGGCATGACATTGCAATGCGTGTCTGCGACGATAGTAAGAAGCCAGGCGGGCAGAGTTCCCCCCTCGCCTGGATGTGCACCCGACCTGAAACACAAGCGGGGGAAACACGATGACGGCGACGATCCATGCCACGCAACTGGTTGGCTCCGGCTGACGGTGATCTGGAAAGGGTGCAGACGCCACTCGCCATGCGACATCCCCGAGTACAGACGCGAGAGTGGTAGGCGCAGAGGGATGGACGTCTCCTTAAGGCTGCGGCGGCAGTCCTGAGGTCGCCCTTGCCTCACTACACTCACCTCCGTCGCTCGTTACGAACTGTATGATCATGTGGGCGTCTATTGGGATATGGCTGTTGTTCGCGCACGTCTTCGCGCTGGGTGTTGCTGCGCATCGCGACTGGTGGCTGCAGAGTCTCCCCCAGTGTTGGCGGGACTGCTTTGGGAACACAGACGATGGCTGCAGTTATAGGAAATGTGGGTTCAACACTATCATACTTCACCGTATCACGGACTGATGTGGTTCCAGGCATATGTCAAACCAGCGAAAGCAGCACCTCGTACCTCTCCAGCGCAGTCGCGTGCGCCGTATCCTCATGCAAAGCCGACGAATCGGACATCGAACTCGTCCTCGGACCGCTGGAACTCTACTGCGATGCCATCGGCTGCACGATACCAGCTGAGGTGGTGGAAGACGCCTACGCTGCTGTGTCGAGCACCGCCGCAGCCGACCCTCCGAAACCCACGCACGCAGCCCCAACAACCAAGCCCGCCCCCGCCGCACCCAAGCCCACCACCACGACCCAACCCGACGACCATGACGACGCGGGCGCTGATCTGACCAGCGCAATCAGCACGACTATAACAAAGACGTCGACTGATGGCGACGGCAACACGCTGCAGATAATCGTGCCTATAGTCATGGGCCCGACGCAGATTAGCACCGGCAGCATCATTACGTCGACTGTGGCTGGTGGCACGCCCGTGTCCACGATCTCGTCGCCTAGCCCCTCTGCCCAGCCTTCCGCTCCGGTGCCGACACCAGGCGCCTCCTTTACGCAGACATCGTCGGCATCGGGGTCGGAAAAGACAGATCCTCCGCCGGCCAACGGCAACGGTAGCCCGTTCGAGAATATGCAGGCCGGTGCTGGGAGGTGGTCGCTGTCAACACCAGGAATGGCGTTGGGAGCTTTCGCTGCGCTGGTGATGCGCATGTAGATGGTGCCCCGAAGCATGCGACGTGACGATTTCGAACCATCTACTTGAGGGATGCGCCAACCACCTCGATGATTAGTGTATTTGCTTTTGGAAGATTCGAGGATGCATGGTGAGGTTGTCTCGTAGTACAACAACCTCCACCGCTCGATTTGCTGTATGATACCTAGACATGATGAATGCTCGATTATGAAAGACTACCACCCCAAGACCGTTCTCACGATATCAATGAAGTCCTCAATACGAAGTTCTAGTCAACCCTCGTAGACCCTGATCGCCGGAATGCCAGCGGATGACTTTGGTCCACGCGCATCATTCCACCGCTTTGTCCCCGCAAGCCAATGAAAGCAGATCTAATGCCAAGTCGGTCCTCCAGTCCTTGCACAGGAATGAGACTCGCAAGCTGCACCTTCTTAAGCCCCATCAACACTTCGCATCTCGCCCAGGGCCTATTCTCGTCTCATCTCGCGTGTCCAGCGGATTTGCATGTGCTTCAGCCTCTAGCTCGGCCGACGCAATTCATCCGCCCTCCGACGTGAAAACCTCCGACGGGCGACTTACCTAAAACAGGGCCAACGAATCAGCGTGCTCGCATTCCGCAACGACGACCGAGGCATCTTGCTCTCCAAGCAACAAAGTGGTCCCAACGCGTCAAGGAGGTAGCATTCGGAGCGCGCGAACGAGTCCAGTTTGTTTCAGTGCGTCATTATGCAAACGACGTGGCATGAGTGAATTTCTTTCTGATACATTATAGATAGAGCGGGCTGTCCGGCCACGAAGAACGGTCAACACATCGACTTCAACAACCAACGAGCGTTTACTTTGATTTCTTGGACTTTTACCTTCTACCTTTTACTATTTATACCTCAACATGGCGGAGCTTGAACCCATCCCCGGCCCTCCTGGCCTGCCCATCGTTGGCAACATCACAGACATCGATGCCACAAACCCCATACAGTCTATGTGTAATCTGACACTGAAATACGGTTAGTGGTTCTCTTTTTGCATACCCACCTTGCTATCCGCTTCCTGCACAGGACTGAGTTTGGCTGCCAATCTGCGAACCGAGAACTAATGAGTGCAGGCCCGATATGGAAGTTCTACCTTGGCGGCGAGCGTGTCGTTATCGCAAACCAAGCTCACATGGACGAGATCTGTAACGAGGAGCGGTTCTCGAAAATCATAGCGGCATCACTAGAACAGGTCCGCAACGGTGTTCACGATGGTTTGTTCACATCCTACGGACCACAAGAAGAGAACTGGGGTATTGCGCATCGCGTCCTGCTTCCTCAACTCGGCCCGCTCGCCATTCGCAACATGTTCAACGAGATGCACGACATTGCGTCGCAACTCGTCATGAAGTGGGCAAGACACGGCCCTGAGCACACCATACATGTTACGGATGACTTCACCCGGCTGACTCTCGACACCATCGCCCTTTGCGCCATGGACTACCGTTTCAACTCCTACTACTACCAAAAGATGCATCCCTTCGTCGATGCCATGGCCGACTTCCTCAAGACCAGCGGAGACCGCGCAAGGCGAGACCCCATCTCGCAGATGTTCTACGGTGCCGAGTCGCAAAAGTATTGGAAAGACATCGAACTGCTCCGCAAGACCAGTCTGGACGTCATCAAGACGAGGAGAGAGAATCCGACTGATAAGAAAGACTTACTGAACGGCATGTTGAACGGTGTCGACTCCAAGACTGGCAAGAAGATGACGGACGAGAACGTCATTGACAACATGATCACCTTCTTGATTGCTGGGCATGAGACAACATCGGGCTTGCTGTCGTTCACCTTCTACTACCTTCTCAAGAACCCCCAGGCGTATGAGAAGGCGCAACAGGAAGTCGATGATGTGATTGGAAAGGGCCCTATCACTGTTGACCACTTGACGAAGCTTCCCTACTTGAACGCTGTGCTCCGCGAGGCTCTTCGTCTCCAACCCACTGCGCCTTCGGTCGGAATGACTGCCAAAGAAGACACTACGATTGGAGGAAAGTATGCAGTCAAAGCAGGCGTTCCTCTCGTTGCGTTGTTCCCGATGGTGCACCGCGATCCGGTCGCATACGGTGAGGATGCCGAGGAATTCCGACCTGAGCGAATGCTTGATGCTGAGTTTGAGCGACGCAACAGAGAGTTCCCCAACTGCTGGAAGCCCTTTGGCAACGGCATGCGAGCCTGCATTGGAAGGCCATTCGCCTGGCAAGAGGCCCTTTTGGTGCTTGCAATTCTTCTCCAGAACTTCAACTTCACCATGGAAGACGCGTCGTACCAACTCCAGATCAAGCAGACGCTCACGATCAAGCCCAAAGACTTCTACATGCGCGCGCATCTCCGCAACGGAATCTCCGCGACATCGCTCGAGCGCTCGCTGGCATCGGCTACGCTCAACGACCCACCTCCAGTGAATGGCGCACCCGCTGTCAGGAAAGAGAAGACCACCAAGGGCAAGCCTATGGCTATCTACTACGGCTCCAACACCGGAACATGCGAAGCGCTTGCTAACCGCCTTGCTGGCGACGCCGCAAACCATGGCTTCAACGCGGAAGTTGTGGACACTCTGGATGCGGTGCGCGAGAGCATCCCCACCGACAAGCCCGTTGTCATCATCACCGCATCGTACGAGGGCGCACCTACCGATAACGCCGCACACTTTGTCAACTGGATCGGTACTCTCAAGGGTAAAGAGCTGGAGAATGTCTCGTATGCCGTCTTCGGATGCGGTCACAAGGACTGGGCGAAGACATTCCACAAGATCCCCAAGTACCTGGACGCTACTCTCGAAGAGAGAGGCGCAACCAAGATGGTCTCGATGGGTAGCACCGACGCTTCATCAGGAGACATCTTCACCGACTTCGAGACCTGGGAGGACCAAGTATTGTGGCCTGCCATGCGCGAGAAGTACGGATCATCAGAGGCCGATGGCGAGAGCTCGTTGGAGACAACACTTGACGTCGAAGTCACCGCCCCCAGATCATCTACGTTACGTCAAGATGTTCGCGAAGCTCGTGTGGAGGAGATCGAGGTCCTCTCCGGCGGAGACGCCGGGCAGAAGAGACACATCGAGATCAGCCTCCCCTCGGATATGACATACTCAGCGGGCGACTACTTGGCTATCCTGCCTTTGAACCCCAAGGAGAACATCCAGCGCGCGATGCGACACTTTGGGTTGAGCTGGGATTCAATGCTCACCATTTCCTCAGCTGGCCCCACCACGCTTCCTACAGATACACCCGTCAGTGCCATCGATGTCCTTGGCGCGTACGTAGAACTCGCTCAACCTGCCAGCAAACGTAATGTGCTTGCGCTTGTTGAGACCACACGCGACGAGGCCGAGAAGAAGGAATTGGCGCGTCTCGCGGACGAAGACTTCAGCTCCGAGATCACCGCCAAACGTGTGTCAGTCCTGGATCTGCTGGAGCGCTTCCCCTCGACCAAGCTGCCACTCGGCGTCTTCCTCAAGATGCAGCCACCAATGCGAGTGCGCCAGTACTCCATCTCGTCGTCGCCTCTGTGGAACCCGAACAACGTCACCCTCACATACTCCGTTGTCAAGGGTACCGCCCTCAGCGGTCAAGGCCAATACGTGGGGGTAGCTACTAACTACCTCGCGAACCTTGCGCCGGGCGACAGGCTGCATGTCAGCGTGCGCCCCTCGCACAAAGCCTTCCACCTGCCCAAGGACTCCAAGAGCGTCCCTGTCATCATGATGGCAGCCGGCACCGGTATCGCCCCCTTCCGCGGCTTCATCCAAGAGCGCGCCGCCCAGATCGCTGCCGGCCGCAAGCTTGCGCCCGCCATCCTCTTCTACGGCTGCCGCTCGCCGACCACCGACCTCATGTATGCCGATCTCCTCAAGCGCTGGGAAGACATGGGCGCCGTCTCACTCCGCCTCGCCTTCTCGCGCAAGGCAGACGAGTCGCTTGGTTGCAAGTACGTCCAAGACCGTGTCTACCACGATCGCGCCGACGTCATCGAGCAGTTCGAGGCGGGAGCGAAGCTCTTTGTATGCGGCTCGCGTGGCGTGGGCGACGGCGTGCAGGAGACGCTGATTCGGATCGCGAAGGAGCGGTTGAAGGAGAAGGAGGGGCGGGAGGCGGATGACGCCAAGGCAAGGGAGTGGTTTGAGGGGCTCAGGAATGAGAGGTTCGCTACCGACGTGTTTGAGTAAGCTAAGCGTAGATACTGTAGAAGAGCAAGAGAGTGTACACCCGAATGACGCGCACGCGTTCTGCTTGCACCGTGCCCCGCTTACCTTCCCCACCAAAGTCTGCGCCACACCTTCACTCACCTTCACGTCTCAACAACCATCTCCACGCCGATTGCTTCATCTTGGCATCATGTCATGACACCGCGCAAAGTCTCACCATCCCACTCTCACTAGCTGAACGAAGCTTGTCGTCCGCCCAGCCAAGGCGCAGAGTTTTGCGCATCTTGCAGCGTGGAGGAGCTGTGAACGAATCAGCTGCGGGTGATCCCGGTCTAATCTAATCTGATCGCATCTAATCAGATGATCACCTGCCACATCGATGCAGCTGCCATGTCCGACAACACTCCGAAAGGCTTCATACCATCGCCAAGGCGTACGCAATAGGTGGAATGCGCCGCTGATACGATGGCTTGCCGCGGTAGAACCGGTGGCCTCATCGCGTTGCTTGTCGCACGCAAGATGAGGGGCTTCCCTCAGTTTTCTGGCCATTCTTTCGAACTCTCCCAACATCTCTGGAGGTAAAGATGGCGCTGCTGGACTTGCTTTCGTCGACGAATATCGAACGGTTGAATGACTTGTTTCGATGGAGACTACTGCTACTGGCGGTAATCCCGCTCGCCTTGACCTACCTCGTGCGAAAGTTCACCACAGCAAAGCCCCTCGATCTCAAGCAGTATTCGCATTTTCCACAACCCGAGCCAGCAGATCCCGTCCGAGGCCATTGGCCATGGGTTGAGAAGATTGCAGCTGAGGGCGATCCTCGACGCGCCTTCGATGAGATGCTGTACGAACAAGCTGAGAAGCTTGGATTTCCCCCGGTTTTGCTCGTCGACTTCCGCCCGATTGAGAAGTTCCCCGTGCTCTTCATCCTGGACAACGATGTCGCGGAACAAGTCACCAAGCCGAACAAAGCATTTCGGACTAGCATGCCAAAGCATCCTTCTATCCAGCAGATAGCACCTCTGGTCGGCTCAAGGTCTTTGGTTACTACCGATGTAAGTAGTGTGTGAGCAGGTGTAGAGTTGTGGGCGACGGTAAAGAAACTGACGGTGAGCTATAGGGCGAGGAATGGAACGCGCTGTACAAGCGTATACGCCCGGGCTTCCAACCTAGCCATCTCCTTGGTTTGGTCGACGTCATTCTGGACAAATCCGAGACTTTCATCGAGCTCATGGAACAGAAGGCCGCAACTGGCGAAACCTTTCGTCTCGACGCCTACACCACGAACCTTGTCTTTGACATCATTGGAATTGTAACTTTCGACATGGATCTCAACGCGCAAATCGACGGAAAGCAATCCGAAGTCCTGCTCACGTACCGCGCCCTCTCGCAAGCCTTCAACAAGCGACCTTTCGGGGGAGTAGGATGGCGCGGCTACTTCTCTGCCAACGAGCGTGAGATCCGCGCGAAAGACAAGCATCTGGACCGCATTCTCAAAGCCAAGATCAAGGAACAGCACAAAGCTTTGCTTTCGGGTGACATCGACACGAAGACGCAGAACAAGAGCGTCGCAACCCTCAGCCTCCACGGCATTGACCGACTGACACCCCAAATCCTCCAACAAACCAGCGACACGTTACGCGGCTTCCTCTTCGCCGGGCATGACACGACATCCATCCTTCTGCAATGGGCCTTCTACGAGTTGCACACACATCCCTTCGCTGCGCGAACTCTCAAGGAAGAGCTTGACAACGTCTTTGGTTCCGACACTCACCCATCTATTGTCGTGAAAGCGCTACGAGGCACCGACGCTGGGGTACTCTTGAGCCGTCTGCCCTATACCGATGCGCTGATCAAGGAGACCTTACGACTCCACCCACCCGGCACGACCGCGCGCATCGCTCCAGCCGCATCAAACACCATGCTCACTCTCCCCAACGGCGACACCCTCCTCATCGACGGCCTATGCGTAACCCCCCGCGCATACACCATCCAGCGCCACCCCAAGATCTTCGGCTCCACCCGCAACGACTTCAGACCCGAGCGCTGGCTCGGCGATGCCGGCAAGACGATCCCCGAAAGCAGCTTCCGGCCCTACGAGCGCGGCCCGCGTCGCTGCACGGGTTCTGAACTCGCGAACCTGGAGACGAAGATCATCATCGCTTGCGTCGCGCGGCACTTTGACTTCGTCAAGCAAGGGCTTGGGGAGCTGGATCTGGATGAGAAGAGCGAGGTGCAGGTTGGGGAGAATGGAAAGGCGAAGACGAAGGGCGAGATGTTCTCGACGCATCAGGTTACGGCGAAGCCGGTTGATGGTATAGAAGTCAGGGTTAGAGTGAAGAAGTCGGGCTCCGAGAGGAAGTAAGTGCGACGCGAAGGTTAGAAGGCAGAGTACACTAGAGGTAGACGAAGTAGACATAAGACGCGGGTTTTATCTCGCCGCAACGTTGCTTCTATTACGAACTACCTAAGAGAACGTCTTAGAGCTACTAGGCCTAAGTAATTTTTAGTAGAGCTAATAAGCTCTAACTATATTATATTTTAGAATATAAACTCTAAATTCTAAAAAATATAGTATATATACTCTAAAACTAGACTATAAGATAGACTTTACGCGTAAAGAGGTAGACTAGTTAGAAAATATCTTATATCTAGAGTTAAGAATAGTAGATATAGAATCTAAAAGAAAAAGAGTTTAGCTAGATTTATATAAAAAGAAAAAAAAAAGCTAATAAAAGCTAGTTCTAGATAGTACTAGCTTATAGTAGTAAATATCTTTTTTAAAAAGTCTAGTAGCTTTAGTAAAGTCTAGTAGCTTTAGTAGAGTCTAGTAGCTTTAGTAAAGTCTAGTAGCTTTAGAGATAAAGATATTTAAAGTTAAAGTAAGAAAATAGCTTTAAGTAAATCTCTAAGATTTATAAAGTCTATATTTTTATATATACTTTTTTTTTTAAAAAAACTATAGCTACTTTCTTAGCTAAATTTACTAATAGTAAAAGAAAAGAAAATAAAAAATAAAAAAAAAAGTTAAAATTTTACCTATATTAAAAATCTCTAGATATAGCTTATAGTTTATATAAGTATATATATATCTAAATAGTTTTTTATATAAAAAAGCGTATCTCTAAGCTATTATTTACTACTCTAATCTTAGAATATAAAATTTAAGCTAAATAATATTTCTATACTTTATAAAAGATAGTATTTTAATTAAAGCTATATTCTAAAATACTTAAGATAGTAGAGCTTTATACTATATAATTAATAGTTAACTATAGTACTACTTAATAATTAGATATAGTATATATTAATAGTATAGAGTTTAGATAGTAGATATAAAAGTAGCTTTTACTTTTTATATATATAAGCTTTTTTAAAAGCTTTTATACTAAAATCTTATTACTACTAGTATAATTAAGTTTCTAATTACTAATATCTTTAGATAAAAAAGTTTAACTTTATTATATAAAGAATTAGAGTATAATTCTAACTATACTAGAATATATAATATCTAGTAGAAACTAAGCGTAGAATAGCTTATATATAATAAATTTAGTTTAGAGACTAAGTATAGTAATCTAAGAACTAAGTATATTAATCTAAGAACTAAGTATACTTAGTTAAGAACTAAGTATACTAGTTTAAAAACTAAGTATACTAGTTTAAGAACTAGAGGTAAGAGTTTAAAAACTAGAAGTAAGAGTTTAAGAACTAAGTATTCTAATCTAAGAACTAAAAAACTTAATTAAAGAATATAAAAAACTAAAAATCTATTTAGAGTTTAAAAACTAAGTAAAGCTATCTAAAAACTATACTAATCTTAGTATCTAATTCTAGATAAAATAGTTTTTATATAAATAGATAGTAAGTATACTACTAAAAAGTAACTATTACTTTTACCTATTTCTTTTTTTTTTTTCTAGTACTACTATATTTAATATATTACTCTTTTACTAATACTATTTTTTTTTTTTTTTTTATATATTTAGTTTTTTACTTTTCTATTCTTTACTTTAATTTTTTTCTAAGTTACTAACTTTAGTATCTAACTATATTAGAATATATAATACTTAGTAGAAACTAAGTATAAAATAGCTTATACGTAATAAATTTAGTTTAGAAACTAAGTATTATAATCTAAGAACTAAGTACGTTAATTTAAGAACTAAGTATACTAGTTTAAGAACTAAGTATACTAGTTTAAGAACTAAGTATACTAGTTTAAAAACTAAAGATAAGAGTTTAAGAACTAGAAGTAAAGATTTAAGAACTAGAGATAAAAGTTTAAAAATATAAAAAACTAAGAATTTAGTTAGAGCTTAAGAACTAAATAAAGCTATCTAAGAACTATACTAATCTTAGTATCTAATTCTAGATAAAATAGTCTTCTATTAGAGTTAACTTTATTATATATAAGCTAATATTATATATAAGCTAATACTATATATAAGCTAATACTATATATAAGGTAATATTATATATAATACTAGAATACTCTATAACTCTATTATAGCTTCTAAAGCTATAGCTTTTTATATTATATAGTATAAGGTATATAGATTTTATTTTAAGTCTAATATATTTTTCTTTTCTAGCTTATTTATTAAACTACGCCTTATCTATATTATAATATAAACTAGTAATACTAATATTAGTATAAATTCTACTTTTTTATAAATACCTAGATATTAAAAATAATACTCTACACTTATAGCTCTCTTTACTCTATACTAAGAATAATATATTTTATAAATTTATAAAAATTAAGTAGTAGTATAGAAGTATATTATTCTTAGTAGTACTATTATTCTACTACTAAATCTATATTATCTTTACGTATATAAGCTACCTTTTCTTTCTTATATCTACTAAGTATTAATCTAGAATTAAGTATATTCTATAACTTTCTACTAGCTTTTTTAAATAGAATATATAGTATAGATTACTATTTATATAAAGGCACTATACACTATAATTAATTATTAGATATATACCTCTATTATATAAGATATTACGTATAGGTAGATCTATCTATATAGCTAACTTTTAATATTTCTTACTTAATTAGAGCTAGTTCTAATTAGGTAGAGATTATAAGTTTAATTTATAATACTACTTTTCTTTTTAAAAAGAGTAGGTTCTATTACTTAAACTAAAATATAAAATTCTTTTTAGCTATATTATAAAAGCTATAGTAGTCTAAATATTAAGTATAGTTATAATCTAAGTAATTAAAATAATATAACTATATTATACTAATTATAGCTTTAATTATATATATTATAATCTTAGCTTATCTTATCTATACTATTATACTATTATAGTATCTTATATATTAATAGAAAGAATACTACTTAAGAAATAGAAATAAGTAGTAGAGAATAAAATAGTAACTAGTTATAGTTATAGTGTTATTATATTTATAAAATAGCGTTACACTAGTTTATCTATTAGCTTTCTAGCGCGTTACTATAAAGATAGCTATCTATACATTAATATAGGTATATTAGTTCTATTAACTAGATATAGCATAAGCCTCTAGTTTATATAGCTAACTTTATATCTATATATATTATATTTTCTTTATAGTAATAGTAGACTTACTTTATATTAATACTCTATTCTTATATATATAAAGAGGTCTACCTCTACTAAAATAAACTAGTAGTAGTATTCTACTTACTATAGGTAATTAATATAGTAAGGTATTATATAAATACTTACTATATAATAGTTTAGACGTTCTTTATTACTAACTACTAGATTCTAAAGTAGTAGATAGTATAAGTAAGTTATACTTACTAGTAAGTATTATAAATTTACTATATAGGCTAGCCTTAGTTAGTTTTATTTTATAAAACTAGTTAATAATATTAAAAAAGTTTATAAAATTTATATAGAGCTTTTAGAAAGAGTTATTATTATCTTTAGAATAGTTAGTCTACTTAACTAAGTACTAGAGAAAGCTACTACGTGCGTAAGAGTTATAGTGCCTCTTATTTATATAAGAATTAAGTATAGCTTTAACTTTATAGTCTATACTATCTTTATTATTAGAGTTAGTAAATTCTACTAGAGTAGTATTATAATACTACCTAGGTAGTAGCGTTTTCTTATAGAGATATAGAAGCTATAGATAGAATATATTATATAGTTTTTCTATTTCTAGTAGAAAAAGAAGCTTATAAGCTATATTATTAATAATCTAAGTAACTATAAAGAAGCTCTAGTTTTTATAGTCTAAGAAAGAGCTTAGGTGTATTATATAGAAGTTACGTATATTAAGTATAACTTAATTACTAACTCTAAACTCTAGAGCTAGTAATCTATTATTATTAGTGTACTTAGCTTACTTAGCTTATAACTATTAGAGTTTAAGTTAAAGTACTTATTATAACTAGTTTAGTTTAGCTATAAACTTATTAGTATTATTTTAGTTACGTTAGACTAGTATAGTAAGCCTTCTATTAGAGTTAACTCTATTATATATAAGCTAATATTATATATAAGCTAATACTACGTATAAGCTAATACTATGTATAAGCTAATACTACGTATAAGCTAATATTATGTATAAGATAATATTATATATAATACTAAAATACTCTATAACTCTATTATAGCTTCTAGAGCTATAGCTTTTTATATTATATAGCGTAAGGTATATAGGTTTTAACTTAAGTCTAACCTATTCTTCTTTCTTAGCCTATCTATTAAACTACGCCTTATCTATATTATAATATAAACTAGTAATACTAATATTAGCGTAAATTCTACTTTTCTATAGATACTTAGGTATTAGAAATAATACTCTGCACTTATAGCTCTCTTTACTCTATACTAAGAATAATATATTCTATAAATCTATAAAGATTAAGTAGTAGCGTAGAAGTGTATTATTATTAGTAGCGCTATTATTCTACTACTAGATCTATATTATCTTTGCGTACGTAAGCTACTTTCTCTTTCTTATATCTACTAAGTATTAATCTAGAATTAAGTGTATTCTATAACTCTCTACTAGCTTCTTTAAATAGAATATATAGCGTAGATTACTATTTAGAGTAGTAAGAGCTAATAATTAGAAAGAGTAATAAATGCGTAATTCTCTTAGCGCGTTTTTAATAACTACTTATTCTAGCTTATAGTCTTAAATTACGCTAAATAGCTACTTAGTAAATATATTACTAATATAGCTAATTATTAAAGTGCTATAAAATATATATAGAATAAGATATATATACTACTTTACTAGCGTAAGTCTAAGACTTATAATAGCGCGCTTTAGCAACTTAAAACTAGATAAAGCTACTCTTAGACCTCTTAATAGTTATTAGCTAGAACTAATACTTATAGTAGTGTAATATACTCTATATATATAAAACTAAGGTATACGTATACACTAAAGTTATATTAATTAATTACTACTAGTAATAATAGCTAAACCTAAAGGTATTATAGAAAATTCTAAAACTTAATTTAAAAGTTAGACTAAGTTAACACTACTACTATTATAGTCTATAAGAGTAGATCTACTATAAAGGCTATATTATCTATTAAAGTAGAAGCCTTTTCTCTACTATCTATATAACTCTTATAACTTTACTTCTAAGAAGTTAGATTTACTAAAGTAATAATAACTTATAAAGTTCTATTCTTTCTAAAAGAAATAAAGAACTTTACGTAACACGTGCTATACTACTAGAGGTAAGATAGATAATAGATTATTCTATTTCTACACTTATAAGGCTTTCTAGTTAGTTCTTATACTATAGACTAGCTCTTAATACTTCTAGAATCTATAATCTATATAGACTTAATAGAGCTAAGTTATATTATCTCTATTAACTATATTAGATACTATATATAGAAGTATAAAACTACTTTATCTATAGACTTAATATTAAGAAGCTTATCTAATATAATATTCTTATACTAAGAGTTATCTAATAACTAAATAGTGTACACGCCTAGTAAAAAGAATAACTTAAATATAAAGAAATACCTCTTAGAGTACCTTAGTAAGGTATTTAGGCGCTATTATTATAGATATAGAAGAGATAAGATATTCTCTTTATAGAGGCGTTTATTAAAGTAGATATAAGCTAGCTTATATACTAGTAGGCTTAGTAGTATTAAGAGTATATAATAATATTATAGAAAGTTATTATCTTAAGTAAAATTAATATAAACTACGTACTACGTCTTATTAGAGGTCTTTAGTAGAAAGGCGCTTACTCTAGTTATATTTTTAAAAGTAGTTAGTAGATATAATATAAAGTCTAATACTTACTCTATTTATAATAGTGTATATTTTTTTTATAATACTAGTATATAATATTTACTATAGTATATAGACTAGGTATCTATTCTAGCGTACGTAGTATACTACTACACCTTTCTTACTACTTATACGCTATAGTAGTATAAGAGTTAGTTCTTAATTATACTATACGCTATACACTAAAGTACTACTCTTACTATATATAAGCTGCGTTATATAAACGCTCTACATACATACACTAATAGTACGTAGGTACTACTTTATAATTTTCTACTATTCTATTTCTACTACTTTCTAACTTATATAGTTACTACTTAGTTATAAATATTATTTCTACTTCTAGAGCTATAACGTTATAGAAGAGTTTATATCTATAAGTTTAGTAGTAAACTATAAGGTTACTTTTCTGTAAGAAGCTGCTATATAGAGATTAGATAGATATATCTCTATCTACCTAGTAGTATAGTAGCTAGTAACTACTACTACTTAGTAATAAGTAGTATTTTGTACGCTAGACTAAGCTACTACTTAACTAGTACCTATTAAAGACCTAGTGCATTACCTCTAGAGAAGAGCTATTAGTGTTAGTAGTGTTATTATTATTAGATATATTTAATTCTTAAAGTGTACTTAAATATTAGTTATATTATATTAGTCTCTTTTAATAGTTATAAGATATTTATATTCTAATACTTAACTATACTAGGTTAGTATAAAAATATAAAAGGTATACTAGTTTACTAATACCTAGATAGTTGCTAATATTTGCAAGCTACAGCTCTACCTAGTAAAAGAGAAAACTAATAAGATAAAATATACTATAAGAAAGAAGTAAGTATATTCTAATAAATATATTTAGTAATAAAGAGTCTAACTTTAACTTACTATTATTTTAACTTATCTAAGATATAAAGCGTCTAATACTAAGAAAGACTTATTAGAAGAAGAATTTCTAGAATAAGTTTAATAGAAAAGTTATTAACCTAAGTATTAAGAGTAAGAAAGATAATTCTAATTTACTATTTATATAATATATTAACTCTCTAGTAAGTATTTTATTACTCTATTATAATACTCTAGCTTACTTTCTTAAGCTTAATATATACCTACTCTAAGAGAAATACGCTAATAGCTATAATATCTTTTATAAAATAGCTAGTAGTATTATACACTATACGTATATACGTAATATATTCTATATTTATATTATAATAATATATCTATAGATAACTTATATAAAGAAGCGTGTATATACCTTTTAAAGAGAGAAGCGTTAGAATTAAACTATTTCTTTACTATTACTTAGTACTATTACTCTTAGTTTTAAAGCTAAAAGAGATAGAATTAGGCTACTATTTTTACTATTACCTAGGTGCTACTACTTTTAGTTTCTAGAGAAGCTCTTATAATAGTAAGAATAATATACTACTAGCGCTAAGCTTCTAAGTAGATACTAGAAAAGTACTTATCTTTTTAAGAATAGAAGTAATAGAATTAGACTATTATTCTACTTTTTCTTTTATTAGCTAAATAGCGCGCTTTAATAAGAATCTCTTACTCTTTCTCTTTTCTCTATATTCTCTACGCTTAGAGAAACTATCTTCTAATAGCGTAATATAGTACTTAATCTATACTAGTTATACTTCTTTTCTAATCTATACGCTAGATTCTATTATTATTAAAATACTCTTATACTTTCTAAGCTTATATTCTAGAAAGTAATATACTTAAGCTATATAGGTATAAAAGGTAAAGATAGGTACTTTTTATTATTTATACTCTAGGCTAGCTATTTAGAAATACTAGTAGCTTTAAGATAAGTTTAGAGTATTTAGAAAAGAGTATTTATTAGAAAGAAATAGAAAGTAGGTAGAAGACAAAATTACTTAAAAATAAATTACTATATTAATCTAAGTAGTAAGCGTATATTAATAGAACTCTAATTATATCTATTATATAGTACTTATACTTACTACTAATTTTAAATAGAGTCTATTTAAATACTAAGATCTATAATAGATTAGAGGTATATAATTTATATAGAGAAAATACAAAGTAGATAAGAGAAATCTCTATTTTTATATAGTTAGTATTAGTAAAGATAAAAAAAGCTTTAGAAAAAAGTAGAGTATAGAGAGACTTACTATAAGATTAGTAGAAAAAATAAAAAAGACTCTAGTTTCTATTTACTTTCGCAAGCTTTAGGGTTAGGGTTTAGGGTTAGGGTTAGGGTTAGGGTTAGGGTTAGGGTTAGGGTTAGGGTTAGGGTTAGGG
>JAFVMD010000070.1:0-23512 GCA_023758005.1 Alternaria sp. BMP 0032 | reverse complement strand
AGTATACTAATACTTACTAGTTAGAGTTTTATAATAGTAGCGCTTCTTAGAAGTTATTAATATCTTAGTTACTATTCTATACTATAGTATAGATATGCAAGCGTATTGCGCAGAAGAATCTAGTATTATAGATTTCTAATAAGTATAATACACTTACTCTTATAGGCGCAATACTAGTACTCTTAATATTAGTCTAGAATAAAGCTAAAGTTAGAGAGAGTAAGGTAGAAGTAGATATAGATAGCACTACTCTTATAGATAATATAATATTAGAGGTAGCTAAGAACGTAGTAGACAAAATAATAACCTAGCTAAAGAAATAATAGTACTAGAGAGAGAGCTTAGGTAGTAGTACAAAATAGGTAATAGAGAAATACTAAGTTAAGAAATTAAAGCACTAGAAGAAGTACTAGGCTTCTACCTAGAAGCTACTAAATAACTCTAACATAAGAGTTAGAATAAATAGAGAGTAGCTTACGTACTAAGAGTACGTAGAAAGGTAGAGAAAAATAGACCTAGCTATAGTAGAGAATTTAATTTACGCTAGGCGTAGTGTTGCCTTAAAAGAAGCGTTCTAGAACTAGTTAGTACTAATAAGAGTTTAGTAGTAGTAAGCTACTAAGAGACTAGAGCTACTATAGATTATAACGTAAAGCAATAATACTACATTACTAGCGCATAATAATATAGTTTCTATTTATAGCCTTAATATATAATCTTAGAAAGTATATAAGAAGAAATATAATAGAGTAATACTTATAGAGGGCGTAAAGTTATACGTAACTATTTAATATTATATTAAATATGCTAAGCTTTATAAAGATAGGTTAGAAATAGAATAGATTATTAAAGAGTACTAGAATAAGAGTAGTAGAGAAAGACTAGAATAGAAAGTTATAATATTTGCGAAAATACATCTACTAAAAGTACTCTATAGTTAGAATACAGAGAGGTAGACGCATAGAAGAGAGTAGACAAAGTTTAATAAAGTTATAATATATAGAAAAAGATAGAGCTATTTTAAAATATTATTTAGAGTTAGCGCTTTTGCGCTATTACTAGAGAGAGTTAAGAATAGTTAGGTTAAGAGCCTATAGAAGGCAATATTTCTAGAGTAGTGCAATCTTGTTGTTACGTATAACAAATATATAGTACTACTATTAGATATAATTAAGAATATAATAATAATACTAATAGAGAGATACTTTCTACTATTAGAATAGTTTGCGTTTAAAGATGTAGAGAAATAGAACTATGTTTATAATAACCTAAAGAGTTTATAGTTTCTACTCTAGTTTTATAATCTAAATAATAGTTATAGATATATTTAGGTTAGATAGCGCTTAGTAGATACTATAGAGCCTAGAGATATAGTAGAGAAGAGGTGTTTAAGTAAAGATATATTATTTTTAGAGTATAAGTAAATGTAATAGTTTTACGTTATACAAAGTTTAAATATATTTAGTATAATCTCTAATATTAGCGTTATATACTATTATATAGAGAGCTAAACTTAGTTATAGTAACGCGTTTCTTATTCTAGTCTCTTTCTACGTTATATCTACTACATCTTCTTCTATTATTATATACCTATAATTATCTTATAAGTAATAAAGCTCTGCGCTAGTAATATTTACTAATATTCTAGTCTACTATAACTAAATAGATATAGCGTCTAGAACTAGAGCTATAGGCATAGTAGAGCCTCTCTAAAGTAAGAGAAAACTACTAGATAGTTTTACCTTAGCTAAGTATAAATATACTACGTATACTACTATGCTATTAAAAGATGTATCTATTAAGAACGTTATCTACGTCTACACTCTACGCTAATTATCTCTCTCTACGCAGTTATTAAAACGTGTTACTACTTCTACTCTAGTTTAGAATAGTAAGAAGTTAGTGCGCGCCTACTATAGAATATTAAGCTTTAAGCATATTTCTATAGAAATTAAGGTAGAGTTTAAGCGCGTAAAAGGCCTAGCAGAAAAGCTATATATAGATTAAAAAGAGTTGCATTATACTTAAATAGAAATAGCCTACTTAGAGAAGATAGTAGTAGCGCTATAAAGTAATATTATAATAGAAAGGCTAAAGATAGCTAGAGCCTTAGATAAGGTTAACGTAGCTAAAGTAGAAGCGGCTTAACTCTATAGTTATATTAAGGTAAGTAAGAGTATACTCTATAAGGTTACTAAAAGCTATAGAACTATTATTAACGCTAATAATACTACTAAAGTTAACTACGCTAGTTTAGATACTAATAGTATACTTGCTGTTAATAGCAAGGTAGAGAATAATTAATAAGCTTTAGTATATAATAGCTAGAATAGAGAAATAATAACTCTATTCTAGAATATATATTATACTTATATAATGTAGACTTTCTTCTATACGTATAGTAGTTATATTCTAGTACGTCTTCTATCTTCTATAAGAACCTTTATATACAAAATAACTTAATATAGACTAAACCTATCTATTCTAATATACTCTCTACGTAATATACTACTATTATATATATATAATATATTACGTTTTATTATAGACTCTAGCCTACTTATTACGCGCGTAGAATAGAAGACTAAGGTAATAAATTTTATAATAGGTTTATACTTAGATATATTAATATTTAAAATAAAGGTTTTATTACTTAAATAAATGTAATAGGTTTACGTTAGGTATAGATGTAAAAGGTACGTATTATATAGAGGTAGAAAGGTTTTATATCTAGCCTAGATAGTAAAGTTTAATATTAGAGTTAGATAGTAAAGGTTTTGTATCTAGATAAGAAGTAAATAGTTTTTAGTACCTACGTGCACTCTAACTACAGGCTAGTAGGTATCTTACTCTATAGTTAGAATTATATAGAACGTATAAGTATATTATTACTTATATAGAAGTATATCTACTTTATATAAAGTTAAAAGAATTAGTAGTTATAGAATATCTATAAGAAGATTAAAGTTTAGAACTTTAACCTAGACATTATCTAAAGAATCTTATAGACTTTAACCTAAGTAAGCACTAAAAACTAGAGTAGTATAGACTACTTATAATAGACTTTAACTTAAAGTCTACGTATCTAATACTAATAGCGTAAATATAGTAGCTAAGTAGAAAGATCTTATAAAGAGCTAAAGGTATATAAAGAAAACTAGTATACTTTTACTACTACTACTCTTAAACTTAATAGACTAGATCTTTTATAGTATACTAAACGCTATATACTTAATAGCTAGCTAGTCTATTACTTTATAAACGTAATAGCTATATAAAAAAATAAACTAAACTAGATACTCTTTACTTATAGAGTAGATTAAAAACTAGTATATACTATTCTTTATTTTACGTATAGCGTAGAAGTAGCTAGTATATATAGTAATCTTATAGATAGCCTATAAATAGACTACTAAGTAAATAGTAACTCTAGCTAAGAATATACTATTTAGTAAGATATATAATAATAGTAAGTACTTAGAGAGTATAAGAAAAATGTGTAAAACTAATCTCTAGAAGGCCTAGAAGCTAGAAGTCTATCTAGCCTATAGTAGAAAATAGAGATTATTAGAGAAGTACTTTAGTCTAGGTATCTTTACTATACTACCTACTACTAGAATTTCTAATACGTAGATAGAATAGATACTTCTTCTACGTCTATAAGCTTAGATTAGTATAATATAAGCGTATATCTCTTATATATAGATAGCTTATATAGCTATAGCTAAGTAGATTTATAAATAGCTTATAGAAAAAGCTCTCTCTATAGTATAACTAGCTCTTAAAGATATATAGAATAAGATAAAAATTAAGATAATAATAGGTATATTAAGTTATAGTGCCTAGTTCTAAGTAGAGAGCAATATAAGTATAGCGCCTAGTAGTGTTAGCTTAGATAGTATAGAAGAGGTAGTAATTTCTAATTTATAATAATAAAAAGTAACTAGTAGCTATAAGAAGTAGTAAGAATAGAAATAATATATAAAAAGATAGAGAGTAGAGAATATAAAAATAAGTATAAAAAGATTTAATTATATAAATAGTAGCTAATAGAATATACTTATACTACACTAGCACTATTAGCTATCTTATATCTAGTTAGCTAGCTTAGATTTTCTTACTTTAGTAGTAGTGCTATCTACTAGCCTACAGCGTAAGTAGATAGTAGAAGTACTTTATCTAGTGTATAGACTACGTAGATAACTTTAGTTTTAGTAAAGTAACTAAAATAATAGATAATAGCTCTAGTTCTATTCTAAAAGATATAGATAATAAACTTAGTTCTAGTCTAAGAGATATATAATAGTGTACTATAAAGGCGTTATAGTAGGTATAGAAAGGCTATTAGAAACTACTTATATACTAAGAAATCTACTAGATAGAAATAGAATATAGTTAGAGAAATTCTTAGTATTATAAATTAAGTAGTAGAAGTTAGAGGCGTTATAGTAACTAATAATAGTAGTAATAGAGTAGAAAGTTTTAAAATAGATAGAATAGTTTAAATACGTAATATAATAATTAGTAAAAATATATATAGTAAGATATATACTAGTAATAAAAGTCTACTTATAATAGGTAAGCTATAGTATAGTAGTAACGTAGAAAAGAGAAATAGATATACTTATAGAAAAAGAGATAGTAGTACTATTAGATAAGAGAGTTATAAAACCTCTTTAGATACTAGGCGCTTAGATTATAAAGATTCTAGAACTAATTACGCTATAGATTATAGCTAGGTAAGCTATCTTAGAGTATAGTAGAGGCTAAGATAGAAAAGTTATAAGTATAAATACTAGCCTAAGCTTTAGAAAATAGTATAGCGCTTATTAGTAGACCTTTATAGAAACTCTAGACCTTAGCCTTATAATAAGGTAATACTTTTTCTACTAATAGAGCTTTTATACTACTATAGACTAATAGAGCTAGAAAAGTACTAAGCATATTTAGAGATATAGATATAGTAAAGAAATATAGAGCTTTACTTATAGTAGAGCTATTTAGACTTAGACTATCTAATATAAGTACTAAAGGTATATAAGAGTTTATAGAACGTAGGCTATCTAGAGTAAATATAGCTAGTAGTAGCGCTAGAAATAAAATATCTACTATAGTAGCTATATTAATAAAAGATTAGTCTAGAAGGTAGCTATACGCTTTATAGTTAATATCTATAGTTATATTAAGAGTAGAAGTCTTTTATAGAAAGCGTATATAAACTAAGCTTTTCTTTCTATATACACTAACTAGCTATTAATAGATAATATAACTCTAAAACTATATTATAAAGACGCTAAAGTAATAGCTAAACTTAAAATAAAGTATTAGGTTAGATACACTATAAAGAGACTTTTAGTAGCTAATATAGATAAGCTTCTAGATAATCTTATAGTAAAAAGCTATATATTACTAGTAGTCTAACGTGCTCTTAAACTCGTCTACGTAGATAGAATAGACTAATAGATACTAAGTAGAATACGCTATCTTATATATAATATAGTTAGTAAAGGTATTAAAGTTTTTATTATACTTATAGTAGTACTTATATTTATTATAGATTTTCTTATAGTTTTTTATTCTTTTCTTAGTTTTAAATAATAGGTAGTAGTCTTAGTAAGTGTAGAGAACGCGCCTAATTAGCTTAGGTATTACTAGTATACTAAAGTAGAAGTAAGTAGTAGTAGAGAAAGAATATAAAAGAATACTAGAGGCTAAAAGATAGCTATTTAGTAGTATATAAGTAAGAAACTAACTAAGATAGAATACTATTAATATAGATAGTAGTAGAAATAGTGTATTAAGTATAGCTATACTTATTTACTAAGTACACTATAAGCCTACTAGTGCTATTAATAGCTTATAGTGTAGTATATACTCTACTATAGTAACACTATTCTAAAGCAGCGTAGCTATCTTTCTAATATTAGAGTTTTATAGCTAGATAGTGCTATAGATAGATAGAAAGAAACTAGTATACTACTATAAACTAGAATAGACTAATAGACACTATAGTAAGTAGAGAAAGAGAAAAAGAGAGAGAAAGAAAAAGAGAAGAGAAGTAAGCTATATAGTCTTAGTTATAGGTAGATAAAGAATTAGAGATAAGCTATAAGTAGTAGAAGTAAAGAGCTTACGTATATATTCTATAGAAGAAGAAGTAGTAAACGCTAGTACTTATACTAGATAATATATAGCTAGACGTAAGGTAGCGTATAAAGACTTAGGTTTAGATTAATATTAATATTTTTCTTTAGAATTTTCTTTTATTAATATTAGTAGTCTAGGTATATATAATAAATACTTTTATACTAGTATAAATCTCTACTACGTATATAGATAATATATTATCTATAAGTAATAGTTATATTAAACTTTATATTCTATATATATAACTATCTAGATTTTTCTCTATTCTTTACTAGGCTAATATAAAATACTTAACTATAGCTCTATTAGTATGTTCTTATTCTTCTATCTCTAAAGTTAACGTTATAGCGCTTTCTCTAAGCTATAGTATATTCTTTTATCTCTTTACGTAGAACTAACCTATTTTATAAATATACTCTCTTAACTAAATCACTATTAGAAATAAAACTACTATTACTAACTAGACTATAGTTACTAACTCTAATACTATTACTAACACTAATAAGAAGAATACTATAATAATATATATAATATATATAAAAGCTACTTAGCTTAGCGCTTACTAATTAGCTACTAATATTTCTTTTAATACTTTTTTAGTAAACTAGTTTATAGTCTACCTTAGCGTAGATAATACTACTATAGAAAAGCGTATAGTTTTTAGTAACGTTAGTAATATTACTAAGATAGACTACTTTAGTCTAGTTATAAAAAGTAGAAAAAAAGTATTAGTAGCTACTAGCGTAATCTTAAAATTAGCCTAGCCTACTAGTATTAAGAAACTACTATAAACTAACTTAATACGTTCTAGAGTAGAATATAAAAAAAAAAAAGTAATTTTATTCTAGGCGTAAAAGCGTAGTATACTAGACTAAGAGAAAATAAGCTAGCTAGCTAGAAAGTAAAAGTAGTATATTAAAGCTATTTAGAAAGAGAATAAAAAGAAAACTAAAACTATTACACTAGAGGTATATAGAAAATAGGCTAAAGATAGTATTAAAGATAGTAAGCCTATTACTAAAGTCTTTTATAAAAGCCTAGACTTAGATAAGAAAAATACTTAAGACTTATTAATAGTTTCTAAGTATATTATTAAGATCTTTAAGTACCTTATATAAGAGTCTTATAGAGATTAGATAATATATTATAGAATAATAAAGTAATTATAGTAAGAAGCTTATAAAAGAGAGCTATTAGAAGTAAATATATATAGTAGAGGCATTAGGCTAATATAGGCTAAAGTCTCTAAAAATCTAAACTATTATATATCTCTCTTTTAAAACGCTTAAAGTTCTAACTAAGCGTTTAAAATATAGAGTTCTATAGTCTAGCTATATTTTCTAATAAAAGTCTAGACTATATACTATTACTAAGATTATTATCTATATACCTAACTAAAGGTTATTAGTCTAGAGTATAGGTAGGTAGTAACTACGTCTAATAGAATAGTATTAACGTAGTATTTAATCTATTAGTATACTAGAGTACTTATATAGAGAACTTTAGTCTAGGTAAGAATATAGAGTAGTAAGTAGAGTAGCTAAAAGCTACCTTATAGCTACTAACACCTAGAGAGGTTAAAGTTAAGTAGAGATATATATTATAATTACTTTAGTAGGCTTTATAAGTATTATAGCTAAGTAAATCTATAAATAACTAGCTAGTTCTTTCTAAGTATATAAAATTCTCTAGATAGAGTAGAGTAATTATAAGCTCTCTATTATTATTATACGCGTAGAAAGTATTATAAAAGCCTAGCTTACCTAGATTCTAGTTATAAAAGTTCTATATAGATTTCTTACTACTATAAAGATAGTAGTAGAGCTACTAGTTATTAGACTAGTTATTACTAACCTACTTTACTTTATACTAAAGGCAGCTACGTTATCTAGTATAAGAGTTAATAATCTAGTAGTAGATATAGCTATTAAGAACCTAGGTAATAGTATACTTAGTCTTACTATTAATAAAGTAAATTTTAGAAAAGGTAACGTTACTAGCGCGTAGCTATTCTAGTAGTGTATTATCTTTATAGAGCTAGAGAAGCTATAAGTAGAAGATAGAAAAAAGTCTCTTTAGATTCTTAGGTAAATCTAATTTATAAGCTATATTATTAATTACTTATATAACCTAATAGAGCTCTATATTCTTATAGTCTAGAGACTTAACTAAACGTTCTATTCTAATATATTTTACGTTTAGTAGTACTTAGTTACTAACTTAGAAGTAGAGCGCTAGGTACTAGTGTACGTTAGTAAAGTTATGTATTTTTTCTCTTAACTATATAATCTTATTATAAAAGTATTAGCGCGTTATTTTAATATAGTAGATAAGAGAGTTAGTGTTAAGTTATTAGGTGTAGATTATAGATATTATATAGGTAGCGTATATAGGCTCTAAGCTAGAGTAGAGTTAATAGCTCTTAGTAGTCTAGAATAGAGAAACTCTAGTTACTAAGCTAATTATAGAATTTACTTTAAATTCTACTAATAATAGTAACTAAGCCTAGTTATCTTATAGATAGTTAATATATATATAAAGATACTATTTTAGGTCTATATTAGTATTCTTAGTCTAACTATTAGTCTTAAGATAGTAGAAGATTAATAGCTTTAGCTTAGTTTCTATATAGTTATAGAGTTACTTCTAGAAATAGAAGGTAAACTAATATCTATAGTTACTAATAATAGACTTAGAATAGCTCTTCTTACGCTATATATATTCTAGAAACTTATCTATAACTATAAGCACTTCTAGGTTTTCTATAGTAATAAACTTTTTCTTCTTTAAAAAGTAGTCTATAACTACTATAATATAGTAGTAGATATAACTATACTACTATAAAACTAGAAGAGAGGTAATAAAGTTAATAGAGATATCTTTCTAGTATTACTTAGAAATAGAGAGAGAATAGAGGAGCTTATATTTAGTATTATAGCTAGTTTTAGCTTATTAGTATATAATATAGCTATTAGTAAACTAGGTAATTATATTAGTTATGCCTTACTAGTAATACTACTAACTAACTTACTAGTAAGTAGTTATACGTTCTCTATAACTATCTAGTAATAAGTTATATATACTCTAGATAATATAGATATAAAGCTTCTTACTAAAGAGAACTATAAGATAATTATTCTTTATAAAAAGTTTACTATTTTAGTTCTCTACATTATCTAACTTAAGACGTACTTTCTTTATAATTAAGTAATAAGAGATATAGTAATTACTATTATATAACGCCTTATAAATAGAGTTTAGGTAAGTATTAAAAGACTAGAGGTAGTTAAGAACTTATTACGTTATAAGTATATTTACTTTAGGTAGATTATTATATACGTTTAGTTCTTTTTATAGAGAGAGATATATAAGCTATACTATAGAAGTATTAGTTCTTAAAGCTTCTTTACTAGCTTTATAGAAGAAAGTAAGTATAGATAGAAGGTTACACTAGCTATCTTCTATATAAAGGCTAGCTAGATAGACTACCTAGTAGCTACTACTATTCTAGCAATATTTACCTAGAATTATTTAATACTAGTGTTAAATATAGTTATTAGTAATATACTTAGATAGATTACTAGTTCTTCTAGTAAGGCTATTAGGCTTAGTGCCTTACTTACCTAGCTAGTATTTTATATAGAAATTAAATTTCTCTATAAATTCTATCTATTAAGCTTAGTAGTAATTAAGGTAACGTTTAGACT
Organism: Alternaria sp. BMP 0032; assembly: GCA_023758005.1. Classification (NCBI taxonomy): domain Eukaryota; kingdom Fungi; phylum Ascomycota; class Dothideomycetes; order Pleosporales; family Pleosporaceae; genus Alternaria; species Alternaria sp. BMP 0032. The sequence continues at coordinate 13,658 of JAFVMD010000070.1, read as the reverse complement.
AGAAGTACTCTAGTTTCTTATAGTTAGTAAGAACTTTAATAGTATTATCTACTCTAGCTAGCTTAGAGCGCTACTCTTTAAACGCGTAAACTATTACTAGAAGTTTTTTATTATAGATTTTATAGTTATATTTAGTAGGTAATATCTTCTTAGAGAGGTATATAATAGAGTAGATACTACTATTACGCTGTATCTATAAGAGTACTATAGCGTAAACGTAGTCTAATATATTAGTCTCTACTATACACTTTAAGTCTATATTAAAATAAGCTAAAACTATATTACTATAGAACGCTGTCTTTAGCGCTTTAAAGGCTTAGGCTGCTTTAGAGTTTATTTTAAATAACTTAAAGTTACTATAAGTAAGGTAAGTAAGTAGTTTAGTAATCTCTAAGAATCTATAGATAAACTACCTATAGAAGTTTATAAACCTAAGAAACGCTTATATATTTTTTAATATTTATAGAAGCTACTATTCTTAAATAGCTTATATTTTCTTAGAATCTATCTTTACTTCTTTAGTAGTAATAATAAAGCCTAAGAACTTAACTTCTTATTTCTTAAACTTAGATTTAAGTATATTTATAGGTAGACTAGCGTCTAAGAGATATATAACTATACACTTTAGATAGTTATTATAGTTAGCCTCTATTTTACTAAAGATAATTATATTATTAAGATACGCTATATAGAACTTATCTAGATATTTATATAGTATATTATTAATATATACTTAGAAAGTTCTAGAGCTATTATATATTCTAAATAGTATAACTATATACTAGTATAGTCTGTAGAGTATAATAAACACTAAAAGGTATTTATATTTCTCTTTAATTTATATCTTATTAAAAGCTATAATAATATTAACTTTAGAGAAGTATTATACTTTAGATAGCTTTGTTAATATATTACAAATAAGAGAAAGCGCGTTCTAATTCTTAATAGTATAGGCGTTAAGCCTATAGTAATTAATATAGATTCTAATACTACTACCTAGCTTTTTTATAATAAGAAGAGGTATAGTCTACTTTAATATACTTTATTTAATATAGCTCTTATAGATTATATTATTAATATAGAGTTTTACTATACGTACTTTATTATAAGATAGTAGATAAAGTTATTAGAAACTAAGTTTAGAAGAATAATCTATCTTATTATTAAGCTAGATTTTAATATAATAGTTAAGCTTACTATATTATAAAAGAACCTTATTAGCTTTATATAGGTTAAACTCTTAATATAGTAGGTAAAGAACTTTTAGAAGCTTAGTAAGAATATTCTTCTTACTTATAGTAGAGTATTCTATATAGTTCTAGAACTTCTTAAAGTTTTTAGAAAAAACTTTTACACTAGCTAGATATAAGAACTAGACTCTTATACTAGCTACCTATAGTACTTTAGTATTAGTCTACTCTTAGTTACTTATATTATATAAATATTCTACTTTCTCTATAGTAGTTATATAAGTATTCTTACCTCTTTCTATAGAGATAGATATAACGTAACTAGATATAAAGGTAATATTAATTAGAGTAGAAGCTTTTAGGTATCTAGCCTTCTTAAGTTTATATATAAAAGGCGTAGATTACTTATAGTGTTAGCTACTTACTATATAGTAGAGTTTATAATTATATATATAGTAGTGTATATAATAGTCTAAGTTAAATATTAAGAATATAGTATCTTAGTTTACTTAGAGGTTATAAGTCTAAAACTAAAGCGTTTCTAGTATTATTTAAACGCTACTAAGTTTAGTAATATAGGTAAGAACTTATTTCTTATATTAGTTAAAGGCTATATACACTCTAGCTATGTAGGTTACCTTTACTATCTATAAACTATTAGTAAGTTCTAGAATAGTAGAAGTATAAAGTAGTATAAGTTTATAATAGTATACGTAAGTATAAGATTTATTAATAAAGATAGAAGTATAACTAGAGTTACCTATAAGTTTAACATAGGCTAATAGTTATAATAGAGAAGATATTATTTTTTTAAAAACTAGCTACTATTCTACTTAGAGAAGATATATATTACTATAAATAGTAGTAGCTATAATAGAGAAAACGTAGACTTTAGACGTAAGAGAGCTTTCTAGAGTAAGAATACACTCTTAGATAGCTCTTAGTGTTAGATTTAGTTTATTATTTTTTTTCTTATAGTTTTAAATAAAAGAAGATAGAGTAAAGAATATAAGTATAGTAGTAGTAGTATAGAATAGGTAATAGTCTTTATTAGATAAGGCTTTTTTATACTTAGATAATCTCTAGAGGTAATAATTACTAAAGATTTTTAGTTTTCTAAATAGTTAGTATTTATATTAGTAGTTGTAAAAGGTATAAGCTTCTATATAAAGTTAACTCTAATATTAGTCTAGAGAATAGAATTACTATTCTTAGCGTAAGCTTTATTTAGCTTTTTAAGTACTTTAGAGAAGCGCGCTATTAATATAATATTCTTAGTAGTAGTATAAGGCGCTCTATTACTTCTAGAGGTGTATCTTTTATAATAACACTTATAGTAGTAGCTTATATTACTTAAAACTTATATTTTCTAAAAAGTATAGTTACTATAAGCCTTAGTAATAGTGTAGTAGTTTTAGAAAGTTATAGTAGAAGTAGAGTTAGAAGCACTAAGACTAGTTAAAGTATTAGTAGCTTACTAGTTACTACTTTATCTACTTAATCTAGTATTATTATTATTACTACTAGAGTATAGTGCTATATAAAGCTACTCTACTTAGCGTAACTTCTTAGAGAAAGTCTACTAGTTAGTATAGTATTAATTATTATTAAGAAGAGTTTTAACTTTAGTGCGCTAGAATAAAAGAAGCTTCTTTACTATCTAGAAGAGCTTTTTTTTATTACTCTACTTAAGAAAAGTAACGCTAGCTTTAAAGCGCGCTAGAAAGATAGTAATAAACTTACTAGACTTTATAGTAGCGTTTTTATTATAAAAGATTAACGTATTAACCTAGAAGTTTATACTTCTATAGTAGGTGTCTAGAATCTTCTATACTTACTAAGGTAAAGTAAACTTCTTACCTTCTACTAGCTATTTATTAGTAATATTATTAAAAGTAGTATCTATAGTCTTATTATAAATATAATTAAGCTACTTTAGATTATTATCTTTATAGGTAGAGAGATATATATAGAACTAGTCTATTATATTAAGCTTCTAGTTCTAATACGTAGAGTTACTACTACTAGAGAATACTATAGATTTAGGCTACTTTATACACTAATATCTATTAGTATAGCTAGTACTAAAGTTAGAAGTATTCTAATATAGAGAGTAACTTAGATTAGAATAGTTAGAGTTAGATAGAGCGTAACTAAATCTATAGACGTAGTTATTCTTACTAGAGTAAAGTAGACTACTAGAACCTAGATTCTCTAAATCTAAGAAATTAGAGTTACTTAGAGGTAGAGCTTATTCTTAATATAGACGCTTAACCTCTTACTATATCTTTACGTAGTTAGTGTACTTCTAGAAGTATAGTTATTTATACTTATTCTTATACGTAATAAGCTTAGAGATCTTCTACTCTATTATAATGTAACGCTTCTTATTTAACTAGTAATTCTTATAGACTTTACTTTATACTTAGTAGTTCTACTCTTAGAGATTAATATTCTCTAAATCTATAGAAGTAAGGTTAACCTTAGCTTAAGCTAACTCTACTTAGGTATAGAATAGCTTCTACTAATAGCCTTACACTAGCTTCTTATATTATAGCTAAGTATTACGCTTATTAATAATTTATTTATTAAGTTTATTAAAATAAGCTTAATAAGTATTAAAGTCTTTAGTAAGAGCGTAAATAGTATTAATATATAGGTTAGAATAATAAGTAGCTATACTATCTATAGTAAAGTTCTTAAATAGAGTTTAGTTAAAGTTACTAATATAGTATTCTTTATTACTAGAACTATACTTATAAGTAGAGAGTACTTATTAACTAGTATTTATCTTAGGCTTTATATAACTATTAGTAAAGCGTTTAGTAAAAGAAGTAGCACACTTCTTAGTAATAGAGATATAGATAGAGAATAGTAAGCGTAAGGCCTACGTATTCTATTATAGTTTATCTAGATTAGCTTTATTCTAGTTAGCTTTAGCCTTATCTTATACTTATATCTTAGTAAACTAGATAGTATTATAAAACGCGCTTTAGTAGTTAACGTAAAAAAGAGAACTACTAAGAAATAGAAATAGAATAGAGTTTAACTAGTAAAGCTATTATATAGAAATATTAGAGCTTAAGAGCTTAAAAAAGACTTTCTTATAGTAGAGAACTATTATATCTTTTTTATTACTAGTGTTAGAGACTTTCTCTTTAAATAAGTTAATAAGTAACTAATAATTATTACGCACTTAGAAGTTCTCTTAATAGAGGTTATTAAAATAAAAGTCTAAGTTACTTTTATTAAAGAAGCTAAGTATAGTAGAGTTACTAAGCTTACGTAGGTTAGTGTTACTATATAAGTAAGGTAAAAGTGCTAAAAAGGTTAGTAGAATTAAGCTAAAGGCTATAGTACCTAAAGCTTAGGTATTCTAAAATAAAAAAAAGAATCTAAAAAGAAGTATACTACTACTACTACTACTACTACTTATAGTGTATACTATAGAAGCTAATATATAAGCTATATAGAATAGAGAAGCTTTAGTAGCTATATTAGCGCTAATCTTAATAGATAAGAATAGCGCTGCTACTTTCTTAGGTATAGTCTTAGATATTATACTCTAACTAGTTCTAGTAGTGTAATAGAGTAGAAGAGTTAATATTAGAGTTATAACTAATTTAATAGAAGTAAGCGCTTAATTATTATAATTATTACGTTAGAGTAGTATAACCTAGCCTATTACACTAGAGTTATAGTAATATTTAAGTTAACTATAATTACGTGTAAGAGTCTTATAGAGATTAGATAATATATTATAGAATAATAAAGTAATTATAGTAAGAAGCTTATAAAAGAGAGCTGTTAGAAGTAAATATATATAGTAGAGGCGTTAGGCTAATATAGGCCGAGGTCTCTAAGAATCTAAACTATTATATCTTAAGATATAAGAAATAGTAACTATATCTAGCCTAAACTATATAAAGAACTAGCTAGAGCTAGAATAGAAAATATATAGTATTTTTATTAACTAGATACTCTAAGTGTATACTAGCTTTAACTTTCTTTCTAAAACTCTTTTTCTAGCTATTTATATTCTTAACTACTTTCTTATAATAATACTAATTTAGCTTAAGTAATTATAGTTAGTTAGTGTTATAGCTCTATTTATTACTTCTAAGTATAAAAAAGTTCTTTTTCTCTATATCTAACACTTTCTATATATTATAGATAATAGTATTACTAAAGTAAAGGTTTTTAAAGTAGAACATTTTATTCTTAAAGCTATTAAATATAACCTTAGCTACTTTAACTCTCTAAACTTTTTTAAGTAAATCTCTAAAGTAAATAACTATAATACGTAAACTTATATACTAGAAAAGTACTTTCTAGAAATAAGCTACGTTAACTACTACTTTCTTATCTACTTTCTAAGCTAGGTTACTACTACTACTATATATCTTATCTACTTTATACTAGAGCGTAGTTTATAGAATAATACTTTTATATACTACGCTAGCTATAGTAAAGAGTAACTCTAGCCTATTATAAAGTTAATACTAAAGTATACCTTTAGCCTAGTTATCTATAAAGCTTTCTTTAATAAGTATACTAGTAAGAAGTTCTTAAAGAGTAAGTTATTACTTACTTTACTTAGTGCTTTATAACTAATCTCTACTAGCCTCTATAGTTCTTTATACGTAGGCCTAAGAGTATATTACTACTTATAGTACTACGCTCTATAAAGAAGAGTGTAAAAACAAAAAATAAAATACTACTATTATCTAATTCTAGACTAAGAGCTAGCGTTAGCGCTAAAATAACTTTTTTTCTTTTATTACTACTACTTATTAGCTTTTATATAGAAAAGCTAGAAAATACTACTATACTATATAAAGCTATAAAGATAGAAGAGCTATATCTAGTTCTTATAGAACTAATATATAAACTAGATTTAAATTTATATTCTTTTTCTAGGCCTTTTAGATACTTATATAATAGTATAAGAAGTAAGTTAATATAGAATTTATATCTTAGTATCTATTAGCTTATAATAGTATAGAAAGTAGAAAGCATTTCTTATATTTATATTCTAATACTTACTCTTTCTCTAGTCTTTCTAAAGTAAAAGCGTAGAAATATATTACTTTTCTTTTTCTATTACTTCTAATATTATTTCTCTATAGTAGCTCTTAACTCTTATATAAAGTATTAATACTTAGTACTTAGTATTATAAAAAGTATAGATTATAGGTAATAGCTTCTATTACAGAACTACGCTTAGGCTAGAAATCTACTAGTCTCTACTACGTGCCTAGGTAGTATACTACTAACACTTAATATAGATAATAGTAAGATATAGATATAATATACTACTATAAAAAGAGCTATATAATTATTAGTTTTCTATTACTATAAATCTTATTACTATACACTACTTACGCTATTCTATAACTATATACTATTATATAAAATACTATATACTAATAGTATTATAGTATATTAGAGAAAGTAATTAAAAGTAGTGTATAGATATTTACTATATATATCTATAGCTATAGCCTCTAATATAACTATACGTAGCTCTACTTATATAGATACCTACTTAGCTAAAACTACTAATAGCTACTATAATAATAATAATAATAATAAAAATAATAGAAAAAATATAGAATACTAGAACACTAGATTCTACGCGTACTGCTATTCTCTAATATATACTTAACTACCTATTTTAAGCACTATAATAGCTAGCTTTATCTATTCTTTAAGAATATAGTAAGATCTATAAGAAAAAGAGTATATATTTATAAACTCTATCTATAACGTAGTATTAGTCTATTACCTTTAGTCTACTACCTACTTTAATATTAATATTAATATTAGATAAGTAACACACGCTAAGAACTTAGATTAACTTACTACTATTAATAATAGATTTAGGCTTAGTGTAGACTTCTATAACTTTAGTAAGAAGCTTATAGTAGTAGTTTACTACGCTAAAAGTATAGAGTAGAGATAAGATAAAAGAAAAGTAATAAACTAATAGATATAAGTATAGAAGATTAATACGTTTATACTAGTACTATAGTTTCTAAAAGTAGAATTTCTAACGTACTATAAACCTATAACTAATAAGGTTATATTCTAGTAGTAGAATATAAATAATAAGGCTTTTACGTAGATAGTACTACTTATAGAGATTAAAGAGTGCGTTATCTAGTTCTATCTATACTAGTTACTACTACTATAACCTTATTTACGTTAAGTTACTAAACTTAACTAAAGTACACTAGAAGTTACTAGTTAGCTAGGCTAATAGGCACCTTTCTTAGCTATATTATAATAAGTTTATACTATTAGTTTCTACCTATACCTAGTAGAAAGCTATAATCTAATCTTTAGTAATAGGCTATATATTATAGCTAATAGCTTACCTACTCTTAGTAATACGCTTAAGAACTTAGATAAGTATTATTAAATAGTTCTACTAGATAGTATTCTAACTAATAAAAGAGCTTAGAAGCTAAATAGAATATACTAGCGCTTACCTAAATAATACTCTACTCTAGCTAAGTATATAATATTTTAGTATAGAATCTATAAAATTAGTCTATAGATACTATTTATTAAAGTATTCTAGTTCTTTAGAGTTACTATTAGCTATTTTAAATAATACTTAGATTTAAACTACTTAAATTATAAGATTATAGAGACGCTTTCTTATCTAAAGAAATTTAAGTTTATACTACCTAACACTACTAGGTATCTAGTAGATAATTAGAGAAATTAGCTAATTAGTCTCTTCTCTAGTAACTTAGAAAACTATTTTTATACCTTATACTAATATATATATAAAGTAGCTATAGAAGTCTAGACTCTATATAATATTACTAAATTAGATAGATTTATAGATAAAAAAGAGTAGAAGAGATTTTACTCTATTAGTTAAGTAGCTAAGAATATATCTAGTGTAGATAGAAAGGCGTAGAAAGAACTATGTAAGTTTAATATAGAAAGTATAAGAAGAAGAAGCTTAGTAGAAAAAGTAGTATATAGATAAAAGAATAAGAATAGAAGTAAAGAGAGTAACGCTATACTTCTTAATAACTTCTAGCCTTCTAGGTATTAGTATAAGACCTTCTATTAAAAAGTACTATACTTAAGTACTAGGCTAAGTTAAGATATATAGTTACCTACTATATTATAGATAGAGTTCTATTATAAAATATACGTAGTAGAAAGTAATATAAATAGGCCTAAGGCGCTATCTTAGATAGTATATAGAACTATAGCGCTCTAACCTATACTTATATATACTCTTCTAGTAAGTAGAAGAAATATTTAGAAAGCTAGCTATTATTAAGATATAAAGTATAGTAGAATATAGGTAAGAACTTATAGATAGTATATATTAGTATAGCTAAGCTTATTATATTTATAAAAGCTAAAAGGCTATATAAGTTAAAGAAAAAAAGATAGTTATATATATAATACTATAGTAGCTACTTTTTATCTTACTAAGAGAGTATACGCCTTAGCGTTATAAAATTAGAAGGCTAGAGAGTATATACCTTAACGTTATAGAATTAAAATATAAATAACTACTTCTCTCTATTCTATATCTATACTACTCTAACTATAACTCTACTAGCTTATATATATCTAGTAAGCACTAGTCTAATAAGCGCTAGCGCGCTAACGCGCTATAAGCCTTTAACTAATATAGAAACTATAGTATTTTTAACCTCTTTATATACGTACTACTACTACTATATCTATTCTAGCCTAAACTAATTTATATATATATAGATTTACTTTTATAAAAGCTACTAGAGTATATATACGCCTATATAGTAGGTAGCTACTCTAGAAAAGAGATAATTAGTGCCTTTATATTAATAAGCTAAGCCTACTATAACGCGTCTAAATATAAATAATATTTCTACTTTTAAATTTATATTATCTTTAGTTTGTATTAATAGCTTTATAATACTATAGAATAAATCTAATAAGAGCTTAGCTCTTACTAGTAATATATTTATATACTTAAAATCTTTAGGTTAGAGTAGCCTATAAATAATATCTACTATAGTAGATATATTAGATAGAAGGTATAGATACCTATTCTATACCTACTCTAAACACTATCTAGAGTATAGAACGTAGTATAGATATTACTACTACTATTACTCTAGTGCGTCTAGTAGGCTCTAGAAACTTACTATTTTACCTACTAGCTATACGCTTATATCTTCTACTTTCTAACTTTATATAAAGAGTATAATAATATTCTATATAACTTTTCTATACGTAAGCTTAATATACTTATCTTTTTCTATCTATATAGTATACTAGAGCTACTTATAATTAATAATAAAGTACGTATTTATATAGTATAACTACTATCTCTCTTATATATAATCTTATACGTATACTATATATACCTATAGAATATTCTATAATATAGTAGAGCGCTATAGCTTATCTTTTATATATATAAAAAAAAGCTTCTACTCTCTTTACTTAGCTTATATATACCTCTCTAACTATATACGCCTACTACTAAGAATAGTAGTAATATATAGTACTAGTGTAGTATTCTCTTTACGCTAACTTTACTTACTCTTATAAATAACTTAAATATACTACTAACTATCTACTTACCTATTACGCTTATATTAGTAAAGATTATAGCTATAGATAGTATAACTATACTTAAGAAGCTTACTATATACTATAGATATAGCTCTACGCCTATCTATAAGTTAATATAGAATCTATATCTACTTACTATTATATAGCTATTAAACGTTAGTAAGTTAGACTATAGCTACCTAGTATAGAACTATAGCATCTATCTATATATTCTTAATATTTAGAGTATACGTCTTAGCTATAGATTACTAGTAGATATATCTAGAGGCTATTTATAGCTCTATAACGTATGTATAGAGATTATACGTAGTTATAGTAACTAGGCTAAAATTAATAAGTATAAGGCTTTAGGTAGACTAGATACTTTAGAGAAGCTTATACTAGATTTATACCTATATAATAGTAATACTATTATAGTAGACTACTATAGTAAAAGTAACTACGCTAGCTAAAAAATACTATATAAAGTACTTTTTAATAAAGCTATAGATAAAGCACTTACCTACTAGATTACTTAGGTAATCTAGGTAGTAAGAGATATTACTTAATACTTATAAGTAATTATATAGATAAGCTATATATATAGTATCTATCTAGAAATTAATATATATACTATGTAAGAGAACTTAGTTATATTCTACTAAATAGTATTACGCTAGAAGATAGCTCTCTATATAATTAGATAATTATAGAAAATATAACTAGAATATATAGTAATATAGTTACGCTACTCTAATTAGAAGTAAGCTAAATAGATATTTTATAGTATAAATAAAGGTATTCTAAAAAAGCCTTAGGTATAGAATTAGAAGATATAGTTCTTTAGGCTAATAAAAATATAGTAGATAAACTAGAAGAGTTAGCTACTAGGTATATAATATAGTACACGTAGTAATATGTACGTTAAATACTATCTACTAAAAAGAAGAAGAAACGTAGTATAGATTTATAGTAACTAACTATAGTTAAGATAAACTATATTAGAATATATAAATTCTATTATCTAGTAGTTTAAGTAGTAGAGCGTTAACGTCTATACATTACGCCTCTTCTATACCTTTAATACTACTAATACTAGATCTAAGTATTCTTTACTAATAGAATATAACTAGTATTTCTATAAGTAATACTCTATTTACTATATAATCTTTATATAAATAAAGAGATAGATAGAGAGCTTTTATCTAGTAGACTATTATTACTATTAGTATATTTATTAATAGTAAGCTTAATACTTAGATACTAGATATTCTAAATCTTAAGAAGAAGTGTAATAATAATAAAAAGAAGCTTATTAAGAATAGTAGATATAATAAAGCTAAGCGTTTTATAGCTATATCTATAATAGTTTTAAATATTATATTTACTTTAAATAAAGCTATTATACTCTAATTAACTAGTAAAATTAGAATTCTAAAAAAAGTAAATTTTCTTTAGATCTATTATTCTTTTATAAAGCCTAGTTAATATAGTTCTATAATATAGTTAATACTTATAAGTACTAGTAATAGCTACTATCTTCTATTTATTATATTATATTCTAGTAGTTCTTAGTATACTCTTTTCTTTAAAGTTTATAAAACTAAGTTATCTTTTATAAAAGCTACTCTTTTTAACTAACTACTAATTTTAAAAGTATAATTTTCTATTTACTTTTCTTTTTGTTTATATTTCTACTTTTCTTCTTACTTTTCTTTTACTTTTTTTTATATATTCTATATTATCTCTTATATACTTATATTTCTTATATAATAATTAGTATTTCTATAGTATATAATATCTATTATATTTATATTATACTACTAAGTAAGTATTAATACTTTTTCTTTCTAACTATATTTTTAACTTTATTCTATAAGTATATTTTCTTCTAAACTTATATATAGTTATTAAAGCTTATTCTTTTAATATCTTATATAAAGATACTAACTTTAGTTAAGTATTTAAAAATACTATTCTAACGTAACTCTATAATATAGTAAGTTTATATCTTAACTTTTATAAGCTTACTATATACTATTTCTACTTTTATAATAAAAGTATTATATTAATATAATAATAGAATATATATAGTTACTTTAGTATATACTATATAAACTATTTATAATATATATACTTAGAGTTTAGCTTTTTCTTTATATTTATTATTTATATATATATCTATATACTTATTTCTTTTTTTAATCTTTATCTAATCTATACTTATATTACTTTTTCTATTTATTAAATAACTTTAAAATTTATATTTAGTATTATTTTTATTCTATTACCTTTATACGTCTATTAATATTTATTTTTATATCTACTTTTATACTTTACTCTATACTTTTCTCTTACTTATATTTTTACTTTTTATATATCTATCTTTTTAGTTTCTATCTACTTATCTTTTACCTTTTTTTTACCTCTCTTTTAATTCTTTTTTCTATCTATCTTTCTACTATTTTTTATATTTATCTTTTTACTATTCTTTTTATCTTTCTTCTTACTTTTCTTTATACTTATCTTTTTACTATTCTTTTTATCTATATTCTTACTCTTCTTTATACTTATCTTTTTACTATTCTTTCTATTTATCTTTTTACTATTATTTCTACTTATATTTATACTATTCTTTATACTTATCTTTAAATATAATTTTATTATTACTATTTCTTTATTTATATCTTAGTATATATTTAATATTTTTTTTAAATATATTTTACCTATACCTAGTATTATTAAGATAATTCTATCTTTTTTATAATATACTACTTCTTCTTATAGTAGTTAAATATTCTTTCTAATTTATTATTTTAATTATACTTTTAACTTAAGTTTTTATATATATTAGTTACTTTATATTATTACTTTATTTAGATATAAGTCTTACTACTTTCTATAATAAAGTATTTACTTTACTATATTACTTAACTTATAACGTAGTAGTTAGTATAATAGTAAGACTAATAATATAATAGTAAAGTAAATAGCTATTAAACTTAAAAGATAGTATACTAGAAAAAGCTAGATTTATATAATAGTAATATAAGAATTATAGCTATATATTTAATTTAATATATATACTACTTCTTTCTTTACTATATTATTTTCTTTATATATAGTTTTATTAAAAACTATATAGTAGACTTCTTTATTATACTTTTTAAAGTAGAATTTCTTTACTTAATATAATATTCTTTATAATTTAGAAAACTTAAATATTTATCTTAACTAAAGATTCTATACTTAATTTAAAATTTAGAATTTATACTTTAATAATTTACTTATATTAAAATTTTATATACTTTATATAAAATAGTTAAAATAACTTTTTTTTTAATACTTATTAATATTTATATACTAATACTTAGTTATTATACTTTTTCTAAGTTATCTTTAGTAATTATAATTTTATTAATATATTTAGTTATCTTTAATATTTATTTCTTTTTTTACTTTTACTATTCTACTTATATAGTTACTTATCTTTCTATCTATCTTTATACTTATCTTTCTAGTTATTATTCTATCTATCTTTATACTTTTATATATATCTATCTTAAGACTTATCTTAAGACTTATCTTATAACCTATCTTTATACTTATCTTTATACTTATCTTTATACTTATCTTTATACTTATCTTTATACTTATCTTTATACTTATCTTTATCTTTATATTTATACTTTTATTAATATTTATAGTAAATTTTCTTACAATATATATATATATTATTTTTCTAGTTTTATTTTATACTCTTTAACTATTATAAGTTAGCTTAGTTTTACTTTTAGTTACTAATAAAATATATATAGTTAGTAGATTATAATATTAGTTTTGTAGATTACTACTTTGTTTTCTATAGCTTTAACTAATTTAGTAGAT